>QANT01002190.1:0-24474 GCA_003254885.1 Purshia tridentata | reverse complement strand
CTGAACTTGGATTTGATCTTCGTGCGTATACTCCACAAAGAACACCAGAAAGCAAACTAGCAACTACTTTAATCAGCAAGACTTGAGTGTAACTTTGGTCATCAACTTTTTGGAAGGTGTATGGAAATTTGGCTCCCTTAATTTCCACCGTAAGAATTACATCAAAGTGCACTACAAGGCAGAAAATCATATCTTCGTCTTCTATATAAACCCAAGTTGGTATGCTTGCTTCTTCACACCTTGCCAATCCATCACTACTTAGAATCCAAGCCATTCTAACAGAGCCCCTATTCTGAGCAGAGTATTCTGTAAACAATGGCTTTTGAAAAAAACATTTTGATTATTTCCATATTCATCATCTTGGGGACTCTGGCATCTCAAGCCACGTCCCGCAAACTGTATGAAGCTTCAATTGCTGAAAAGCATGAGCAGTGGATGGAAAGGTTTGGGCGCGTTTACTCGGACAATGCAGAGAAGGAGAGGCGTTTGGCCATATTCAAGAAAAATGTTGAATTTGTGGAGAAATTCAACAGTGAGGGGAATAGGACTTACAAGTTAGGCATCAATGCGTTTTCTGATAGGAGCCATGAAGAATTCCTCAGACATCGTACTGGGTACAGAATGCCAGAGGACACACTCTCAGACTCAACAGCAAATCAATCTTTTACGTACCAAAGCCTGAGTGATGTTCAAGCTAGCATGGACTGGAGGGACAAAGGAGCTGTCACCCCTATAAAGGATCAACAACGCTGTGGTAAGAGAAGCACCCTATCTCTAATTAGCCTTCCTTGTAATGTTTACTTTATTATATTCATCTTTTTTTTCTTTTCTTTTTTGTTGTTGTTGTATGTAGGTGCTTGCTGGGCATTTTCTGCAGTGGCAGCTGTGGAAGGTATTACTCAAATCAAAACTGGCAAATTGCTATCACTCTCCGAGCAACAACTTGTGGACTGCGATACGGAAAACAATCATGGCTGCGAAGGTGGTCTCATGGAGTATGCCTATAAATACATACAACAAAACGGAGGAATCACCAGTGAAGAAAATTACCAATACCAAGCTATGGATGGAACATGCAACCCTAACACACAAGATGTGCATGCTGCCCAGATAACAGGTTACGAAAAAGTGCCTGCCAACAGTGAAAGCGATCTACTCAAGGCTGTGTCTGCGCAACCAGTCTCCGTTGGAATTGACGCCTACGTAGATGCCTTTAAGTCCTACTCGAATGGGGTGTTCAACGGTCCTTGTGGTACACAACTGAACCACGCAGTTACCATCATTGGGTATGGGACAACTGAAGAAGGCACTGACTACTGGTTAATCAAGAATTCGTGGGGTGAGACTTGGGGTGAGAACGGCTACATGAAAATTCTTAGGAATTATGATGATCCAGCAGGTCTTTGTGGCCTTGCTAAGCAAGCTTCATATCCAACTGCTTAATTATATTATGAAAGAGTGGAGTCATCTTCTAAACTTCACAAATAGGCTATAGCTATACTCAGTACCAAGAAGGTCTTTGTACCATATATTTTTACGTTTCCACTGTTTGTTATTGGCTTTGAAATGCCTTCAGTTTGTACACAGGAGGTATATCTACTCGATTCCACCTGTTAAGAGTGTGCCTTCTATTACTTTGTTATGCATGGCTTTTCATATATTAATTAATAAACTTGAGAATTGTCCAAAATCGATCGATTAATCTTTTCTTTCATATCCAAATTCCATTCATGGTCCAAATAGCACTGCAAAGTACTATCAAGAAAGACACAGCACAAGAAAAATAATTTATTATTTAAATTATTGACTTATTATCTCGAATTAAGAAAGACTACAACCACATAGCCTCTTTATACAGGCTTTAGTTCTTGATGTACACGAAAGTGGTGACTTGTGAGGCATTAGGAAACTGAAGCTATATCAATCATTGGCCCGGCAGTTAATTGATTGATTAAGTCATTACAATTTGGCTGCATGCATGCTGATTGCTGAGGTTGGAGTTTCTCTTGGTGCTTAATTATTATACTCCAGAAATGGAGCACTTGTAGCAGTCACACTGATTGTTACTCTTGTCATCGATTTGTGGAATAAGTTGCCTCAAAATTTGATAGGCTCGCTTAATTAATTTTTACCCTAAAAATTGCATCACAGTGCACATCTCTGCAGATAATACATATTGGCCGTGTCTGCGTAATATTCCAGTTGATTTGGAAGAAAGAAAGAAAATCAGTGTTGCTTTCCTGGTTGATTGACTCAGGCCATTATGGGGGGTCTCTGCTTTTTAGAAAAGCCAAGTCTTAATAATATTCGGCTTTGTTTTAGTCAATTTATGTTGTCATTTGCCACGATTTACAGTGTATAGCCAATGGAAAAGCTAATGGGAAAGCTAGTTTGATGAACATTAACCTGAACATTAAACTCATGTCAGGGGCTGGAATTGTATAGCCAGTGGGAAAGCTAGTTTGATGAATAGAAAAAAGACGTTGCTTTTCATATACGAGTTTTACAATTGAGCACAAATTAAATGTCTTTTTTTAAGGATTTTTCTCTAGACGTATAATAGTGTTACGGGTATTATTATATGATTGTATCCCAACTCATGATTTCAATTCACGTACGTAACACATGATATGCAATTTATGTCATGTATCATGTCATATTTAAAAGAGATCAAATTTGTTCATCACTACTTTGGTGAGCATCATCACTGCTTTAGAAATATGACACACATATGTTAACTAGAGACTAGAGTTAAAAGAAATATTTTGTAATTTACTTTACAGTTAAATAAGATTAAAAAGAAGACAAAAAAAAAAATTTAAAGAACCCAATAAGTTCAATAACCCATCATTCCAATTCCCAACCCAACCGGATCTGGCCTCAGCAGGACCTCCCCAGCAGTTCCCCACCCCCGGCACCACCTCCCTCCCCACACCCAGCCATCTCACAGGCCGGCGTTGCCTCCCTCTCTTTTCCCTCACCCTTTCTCAGCTTAAAAACGTTAAAAAAAGTGAAAATCTTTCATCTTCCATTGAAAGCACAAACAAAAAGTTTGGTGAGGAGGTTGAACATGCCCTCTGTTTTTATTCTTCAAGTGCCCTCTGTTTGGAGTGGAGGTTGAACATTGAATTTTCTAATTGTTTTTTGATATGAAGTCAGTGGCCCTGTGGGTCTAAACGAAAGGGAACACCAGTGCCAACAAATGACACGACGATCAGGCATCAAGTTACCATAATCAACAAGATCCCTGGTGCATGTGAATTACCACAGCGCATGTAGAACTGTAGATAATCTGTGAACTATATATAGTTCCTAAACCAGCAAAGAAGATGAAGAAGATATAATAATGTAGGAGTCACAGTGTAGAAATTGAGTCAATTTGACTCATATTTTTATTGGGTTGTTTTAGGTCCCTTCCCATATCCAAATTAAGATTTTACTTCACAGTGAGGATTAATGAAGATGCTCGATCAATTGCTCATCTTATTCTTATATATATTAAAAATTGTGTTCTTGCTTCTTAATTAATTGACATCTAGTGATTAATTAATTAAAGCCTGCATTGTCGCTGAGAGCCTTCTTCAGTCTTCAGCTTATAATTAATTAAACAAAGGCTTTGACACTTAAATGGAAATCCATAGTTGCCATCATGTTCACAGTACTGTTAACTTGGGCATTTACAGCCACATTAACGATCACATTGCATGAAGCTTCCATTGCAAGAAAACATGCATGACCTATGGATGGCTCAGATTAAATTGATTAATGAAGATGCTCAATTGCTTATCTTTTATATATGAAAATTTATGTCCTTGCTTCCTCACATCACATCTAGTGATCAATCAATTAAAGCCTGCAATGTCCTTGAGAGCTTTCTTCAGCTTATTATTAAACAATGGCTTTGACAGTACTTGAAAGGAAATGCATAATTGCCATCATCATGTTCATGCTTTTGGGGGATTGGGCATTAACAGCCACATCCATGATCACATTGCATGAAGCTTCCACTGCTAGAAGACTCGAAAACATGAGCTATACATGGATGGCTCAGTATTCAGTAAGGACACGTTTACAGAGACAATGTAGAAAAGAAAATGCGTTTCAAGATATTCAAGGACAATGCAGAATTCATTGAGAATTTCAACAATGAAGGGAATAATCACACTTACGTACAATTAAGTTGAGCCTCAACGAATTTTCAGACCTGACAGATGAAGAATTCATCAGATCTCATACAGAGTATAAGCCTTTCAGGTATGAGAACCTGACTTATCATTTTAGACTTTCATTTAACACTTTTTTGTTATATATATACCTTGAATATTAAACTCAAAAGACTTATCCTTGAATTCAAAAAGATGCTATTTTGTGATCTGTAGTACGTTGCTGGGCATTTTCAGAAGTGGCAGATTGTGGAGGGGATTTACCCAAATAAAAACTAGCAACTTGATTTCACGGTCTGAGCAAGAACTGGTGGACTGTACCAATTTCCTTCAAATTCTAGAAAGAGGTGTTAGAGTCGACATACATTAAAAAAATCTGGTGCTTAATTTCATGCGTGATTGACTCAGGTCTTAGGGGGCATTTGATTTTTTTTTTTAAGGAGAATTAGTCTTTGAGTCAGCTTAATTTAGTTAATCAATTTGTTGTATCTGCGACGACTTACATTGTCATTAAAAAATGCAAGACTCCATAGTGGACGCTAATCATCACATCAATCAGCGGCCCGGCAGTTAAATGATTGATCAAGTCATTACAACTTCAACTTGGCTGCATGCACGCTGAGGTTGAATTTTATCTTCGTTCTTATACTTCAGACGACCAGATAGCAATCAAACTGATTGTTACTCTCGTCACAAACTTGTAGGATAAGTTGCCTCAAAATTGGCTCGCTTAATTTCCACCTAAGAATTACACCTCTGCAGATAATACATACGCTCAAGTATTTTTTTTTTTTTTGTTTTTGGGTATTGAAATTCAAGTTTTGGTCATGGCCAGAAGAAATATTCTGTATGAAGTTCTCTGCTTCCACTATCCAGTATTTTTACACAGAAAGAAATTAAATGAACCCTGCCTTGCTTGAACACCTGAATAAAATTTGAATTAAAGTTCTTTTTATTGTACACTATTTCCCTATCTATTCAAGTTGAGCTCAGTGAATTAGCAGCCCAAGCTTTTTGCAGCTTATGACGTTTCCAGTTAATCTGGAAGAGTCTAAAGTGCAAGAGTAAAAGCAGTGTTGCTGTCCTGCTTGATTGACTCAGGTCACTTAGGGGGGCCTCTGCTTTTTAGTAAAGATTGTTATTTGCCACGATTTACACCATCAACTTGAACATCAAATTCACGTCAAGGACTGGAATTGTATTGTCAATGTGAAAGCTAGTTGGATGAAAAATGTTTCATGTATAGAACACGGCAATGATTTCGGGGCTAAAAACTTTGGAGGGGTTTTTAGTCATCAACGCACCAATCAGCGACCCGCTAATTGACGGATTAAAGTCATTACAATGTGGCTGCATGCATTCCCAACTTGGATTTGATCTTCGTGCGTATACTCCATGAAGAACACCAGAAAGCAAATTAGCAACTAATTTTAGCAGCAAGACTGAGTGTAACTTTGGTCATCAACTTGTGGAAGGTGGCTGGAAATTTGGCTCCATTAATTCCACCGTAAGAATTACATCAAAGTGCACGTCACGGCAGAAAATACACATCTTCGTCTTCTATATAAACCCAAGTCGGTATGCTTGCTTCTTCACACCTTGCCAATCCATCACTACTTAGAATCAACGCCATTCTTACAGAATACAGAGCCCCTGTTCTGAGCAGAGTACTCTGTAACAATGGCATTTGAAAGAAACCTTTTGATCATTTCCATATTCATCATCTTGGGGACTCTGGCATCTCAAGCCACGTCCCGCAAACTGTATGAAGCTTCAATTGCTGAAAAGCATGAGCAGTGGATGGAAAGGTTTGGGCGCGTTTACTCGGACGATGCAGAGAAGGAGAGGCGTTTGGCCATATTCAAAAAAAATGTTGAATTTGTGGAGAAATTCAACAGTGAGGGGAATAGGACTTACAAGTTAGGCATCAATGAGTTTTCTGATAGGAGCCATGAAGAATTCCTTAGACATCGTACTGGGTACAGAATGCCAGAGGACACACTCTCAGACTCAACAGCAAATCAATCTTTTAGGTACCAAGGCCTGAGTGATGTTCAAGCTAGCATGGACTGGAGGGACAAAGGAGCTGTCACCCCGATAAAGAATCAACAACGCTGTGGTAAGAGAAGCACCAGATCCCTAATTAGCCTTCCTTGTATTATTTACTTTCTTATATTCATCTTCTTCTTCTTCTTTTTTGTTGTTGTATGTAGGTGCTTGCTGGGCATTTTCTGCAGTGGCAGCTGTGGAAGGGATTACCCAAATCAAAACTGGCAAATTGATCTCACTCTCTGAGCAACAACTTGTGGACTGCAATAAAGAATTTAATAAGGGCTGCGGAGGTGGTTACATGGAATATGCCTATAAATACATACAACAAAATGGAGGAATCGCCAGTGAAGAAAGTTACCAATACCAAGCTATGGATGGAACATGCGACCCTAACATGGAAAATGTGCATGCTGCCCAGATAACTGGTTACGAAGAAGTTCCTGCCAACAGTGAAAGCGATCTACTCAAGGCTGTGTCCATGCAACCAGTCTCTGTTATCATTGACGCCTACGAAAATGCCTTTCAGTCGTACTCAAACGGGGTGTTCAACGGTCCTTGTGGGACACAAAAGAACCACGCAGTTACCATCATTGGGTATGGGACAACTGAAGAAGGCACCGACTACTGGTTAATCAAGAATTCGTGGGGTGAGACTTGGGGTGAGAACGGCTACATGAAAATTCTTAGGAATTATGATGATCCAGCAGGTCTTTGTGGCCTTGCTGTGCAACCTTCCTACCCGACTGCATAATTATATTAATCAAAGAGTGCAGGGATCTTATAAACTTCACATATAGGCTATATAGCCTATAAATAAGACAGAACCCAGAAGATCTTTGTGCCAGAGTCTCCTTTTTGCATATTTATACGTTTTTACTGTTTGTTATTGGCTGTGAAAATGCCTTTCAAGTTTGTATACTGGAGGCATATTCCACCTGTTAAGAGCGTGCCTTGTATTACTTTGTTCCCCTATTCATGGCACTTCATATATTAATAAACTTGAGCATTGTCTAACATCGAGATCAGTCCTTTAATAAGAATCAAAAGGAAGTCCATGAATTCATACCAAATTCAGGTTCAATACCAGAAGCATAAACTATTAAGCCTTGTTTGATGCATAAAATTAAATTGAATAGGATAAATGATTATATTTGTGTGTGTTCAAGGAAGAAAATAGGAAGAAGATGAATTAGCTATGAGGATAATCTTATCTCCACTAATCCCATCATTTTTAGGAGGATTATAGGGGATAAGTTTTTTTTCTTATGATAAGTCCATCTTCTTTTGGTTCAAGTTACCAGACTCTGAAGAGAGATGTCAAATTTATATCAGTAAAAAGCATGCCATAATATTAATATTTGCTCTAAGGGACCGTCTAGCATTAATTTAATAATGCATATATATACATTCATGAACGTAGGCCAGAAACATCACTCTTATTAACCCATTAACTCAACGGAAGCCTATAAATTCATTCCTAATTCAACTAATAATAAATTGATACGACAAGCTAAAAGAAGATGATGAATATGCAAAATGAGCCCTGACTAACATGCCTTGCAAGATGAAACAATACAGACATCAACATGAGAAACAAGTTTGAATTCTGCCATTTTTCGCAAGAATGAGCTATTGGACATCATTACATACAACTGCAGTTACCAAATAAAAATGAATCGGAAAAAGACACAATCAGGCCCGCTTTCCACTATTGGAATTGGTCTTGGTGCAGAGGACATTGCGTCCCTTAGCACGTCTGCGCTTCAACATTGCTCTACCACTAGTGGTTCTCATCCGCCTGCGGAAGCCATGAGTTCTAGCCAGTGATTTACGTGACCTATTTCTCTTGGTTAGACACAGAGCAGCCTTTCCAGCCCTCACAAACAAGCCAGACCCTCTTCTTCTTCCCACCGCAATATCAGAGCTCAAATCCAAACCCAAAGATAAACCTACAAATTACAAATCAAAATTAGACCAAGAGCCCAAGCAATATCCTAAATGAAGTTCCCTGCTTCTAGTATTATTAATATATCTACCGATATATGCATAGATATTTTACAATCATTTTCCACTGTAAGATACTAGGTTTACTTTTCATCACTAGATAGAGCAAAGGCGCAAGCTTGTTTCAATAACAGAGAAATACTAAGAGGAAAATGAGGAAGTATTACCATTTATGAGTATTACTATCATTTCAATACTCATAAGCTATAAGCAACAATGTACTCACATATTCAACAAAGTACTCATATTAAGTATCTAACCATGCTGTAAGGAATCTTTTGATTAGCAAATGAAGTGCTTATGCAGCTTTTCTAAGAAAAACAGCACTGATTTTTGATTCTAAGTAAGAAAGTTAGTTTCATGAAGCTAGAGTATCTAACCAAACCAAAATCAACAAAATTTCAAATAAAGTACCTATCATCAGCTTTTCAAATTCACCCAAAATGCATAATTTAGAATCAACAAAGAATACCCATCACAAATTAGGTCATACCAAATTCCACATTTGAACACTGAAAACAAATTTCAACAAAAATGCAATATTTCACATTCTTGAGCAAAAGTAGCAAACACCTATTAATCAACCCCGACCCACCCTCAGTAACACTAAAATATTACCTGAAAACGAGGAAGGAAAAGAGAGAGAGGAAGACGAAGCGAAAGAGGAGGGGATAAATGCGCAGTGAAGCAATGAAGAACGCGTGGCGGGATTGTTGGCAACGTTCGGAGACACAGAGCTTCTTCTTGTTCGTGACCCAGCGAGGAATGTGAGAGAAGCACAAGGTGTAGAAGCTTGTTGCTTGCCTCTACTTGAAAGCAAAGGTCGTGACCATGACATTGCTGATATTGAAGCCATTCGTAGCCTTCTTTGCCCTTTGGTGGCTTTCCTTCTTTCTTTGTTATCTACAATTAAGGACGAAGGTGAGGTTTTGTGCCTTTTGCCTTATCCAATGTCCGTACAAACTGGTTTGGACCTTTCCGACCCAGTTTATCTAAACTTCAAACCCACTGGGCTGAGCTAGTCCACTACTCTTCTGGGCCAAGATTGAAGACACTTTTCGGCCTTTCTATGGCTCAATTCCTCGGACAGAATTAAAAAACGTTTATTTATTTTCTGATTGTATTTAAATAACAAATGGGGATGTAGCTCAAATGGTAGAGCGCCCGCTTTGCATGCGGGAGGTACAGGGTTCGATCCCCTGCATCTCCAAGTTATTTTCTTTTTTTATTTGTTTCGGTTGCATTTTTTATTTGGCCATTGGAAAAGGAAATGGGAAATGATATATTGTTATCTGATTCTTTATAGTTTATATATGAAATAATGAAAATCAACAGGTTTAGAAGGTATTGCCTTGTTCAGAAAAAGTAGATAAACATTCACCTAATGATCATAACTAACTGGGTGCATAACAAGTCATCCATTGAAAGCATGTGGTATATGGTACTCAATTATTGCTAGGTGCGAGAGAGACATGAACAGAGCTACAGAAGTCAACGTGCAAGTAAATAGAAAAGGACGAACTTCATGAACTCAGTTGGACGCCAAGTGCATGCATATTGCATGCTATCCACGATTCCAATCCTCTGATAGAAGTGTTGGTGGTTGTGGTTTGCAAAGTGGAATGTGGGCATCCACTAGAGTTTTTAACCAAGACATGTATCATCTAGCTACACATGTCTGCCATAGCCTACACGTCCTTGAAGTGGGAAAACGAAGCAAATTCAGCCAATTCACATTTAATATTAAGAAATTTGTAGTTTTGTGAGGGTGGACCAAAAACCATGCATGCTCGAATTGGGCCAATTCCAAGTATTAAATGTGGCAAAAGGGTTACTGGCACTGGCATACAGTGATTTCTTCAAGTGGGGGCTCTGCCATTCAGATTCTGATAACTGCCCAATCTGTACCGCACCCAACACCTTCTATATCAGACACAATTTGATCCTCTCCAGAGCTCCACTTGTTCTACACTACTGTAAATTCCGGGATATCATCATCTTTGGGTCACAGATTGAAAGGGATTTAAAATAGGTCGGCACGATATTTTAGATGACTGTGTAAAGTTAATCCAACCCTTCTAGCTGAAAAAATTAGATAAATAATTGTGTTTAGGAGGCACCAAGTACTAAGCTTTTGGCCCGTAGGGGTCCCCTAATACTAGTTGTGCAACCCATCTATTCAAATCCATTATGATTTCATCTCTCTCTCTCTCACTCATTCAGTTCTATAAAGTCTTACCAAAGAAACTCTTTTTCCAAGCTTGTTGCCTTGTTTGTGGCATGTACAAATTACTAATTACCATGTGAAAACAAACTATTCAACCCAACATTGCAATTTCTTGGTAAAAACAAAAGCAAATGAGAGCAGAGAATCATAAGCCCCCACAGATAAGCAATTTGGCATTAAATATCTGCGGCAGCCTGTTTTGTTGAGTGGAATTGAAGGAAGTAGAAGGCTCTGAACTCTGAAGGTTTAAAAATATATTTCTCTATCATTTTGTATCATTTCATCTTCAACTTTTTCAAGGTAGGCCAGGCCAGGCTTCTTTCAGCTTCCAAAGGCAACCAATTTTGACCCACTAGTGAGTGCCTGAGCAGTGCCATTTCTTTTCTCCCATTTTTAATTGGTTAGTGAGAAATGTGGTATGTGTTAGTGTTACTGATCATTGTCTGAGAACAATGTTAACGTCAGCAAGCCATCACAGTGACCAATTTCTATCATTATTTAATCTTTAGTGTTCACTCATTTAAATTTGAAGATTCCAATCAACTTGAAACAAGATATGATTGTTGGAAAATGCCAATATCATAAAGTAGTCATTACAATTTACATGTTACAAGAGTTTTCTGCATTAAAGAGTCTCACTTGGTGGTCTATAGAACAATGAAGAGCAATTAATTTTCTATACCTCCACAGCCAATAAACTCAAAATGAAGAATTTAGAGCTTATTTAATTGAGTAAAAATATTCCATAAATGAAGATTTAGCTTTTCAGAACCTCTACATGGAGGTTTAATGCTTTTCAAGCACCAACCAAATGCCTTCCCATAGTTGTGAAAATGAGGCATCTCAGTGAAAAATTGCTTTTGGGTAACCTTTCAAATCAGCTTCCACAATGGACTGCTTACCAACCCCATATCATACGTGAGATGGGAGTCATGGGACCAACCCAAGGTGGGCCCAACATTTGCAATGGGGCTAACCTTTTGAGCGCTAACAGAATGTTTTAAAAATCTGGGCCAGAACTCAGAAGCCTATGTATGGTGTAGTGGTGGGTCTGGGGCTTTGGGATCAATATCAATGAATAATCCAAAATACATAAAACCAAGGACTTTACCTAAGGGCCTAAGGCTAATGACCATAAAAGCCTGTGGAGCCCACCCTTTTGTTTTCACTCCCTTGGTGGTTTCAGTAATATTCCATGTTGTTCCCCTAAAATCCATGAACAGTAAATGCTTTCTTTTTGGTTTTTGATTTGTTGGGTATGTCCAATTAGGGTGGGTGCGGTCCGATTTAGACATCAAATTAATAAATTTGAACGGTTTGATTCGGTTTTGTTTGATACAAAAATAGTTTTTAAACCAAACCAAACTACTCCTAACCGATTTGATTAAACAAATTATGTAAAAAAAATTAAAATATATAAGAAACGTTCTAATTTGATTTTATTAGTTTGTAGAAATTTCAAACTGCAATTGAATCGGTAAGAATAGTTTGATTTGACTTCTCAATTTTTCATTGACCCAACCAAACCAAATTGGTTTTGAGCTGTTTGGTCCGACCTTTTTGAGCGGTATGGCAGGTTTTTGCACACCCCTATTTCCAATTTGGAGTTGGTTTTGTCATTCCATTAGATTTTTATTTTTTTGCATGAAAGCATGTGTTTCATGGCATAGCACAATATTATCTCATCAAAATATGAACCGCAAAGATTACAATCATAAGCTCAGACGAGGCCATACATTTCATAACCCATCAGAAATAGTGCTTTTCTAATTTCTTTAACTTGTCTTAGATTTGTTTTATTTCAATTAAATGATTTATTGTCCCCAGTATACAGGAAATGTCATGGGTTCAATCCCCTACCAGAGTGAATTGTATTTTTTTTTTTTTTGGTCCTTAGCTCGATTCTGATGCTTAATCGAGGGAAAAAAATCAAAAGAAAATGGAAAAGGAAAAACTATGGATGTGATGCACAATACTAAAAATATACAATAGTTTGTATTTTAAAAAGGTAAGAACCCTAGCTACAACTGGAAAATCAATCAAGATCTAAAAGACTAAAAACGTACTTCAAAATTGAAAAAAGACAAGGTTTACCCAAGATTCTAAAGATATGTCCAAATTCATAAATAAATTGCCTAACATTCTAAAGATACATCTAGAAGATGCATCTCCAAGATCACCAAAGACAAATATCTCTTATGCTAGAAGTAGAATATATTTCCAAATTCTTGCCAATTTTTTGAGATTTCTACTAGAAATATTGAGAAGCAAAACTTTCCCAAGCTTCAAAATTGTTTTAACAATTATGTATTGAGAAAGTATAGAATTTGGTTCATTTAGGTTAGGGCTGGGTTAATCTGGTTTTCTAAGTCAAACTATGAAGGTTTAGGTTTGGTTTCATTATTGACACTTATGCATAAACTTTAGTTAATTGTTCTTTTATTACAGACTACAGTATACTTTTATTGAATAGTTATAATTATATGGAAATTATTGACTTTGTCTATTACACTGAGAATTATTGCATGAGTGTAGAAGGAATAAAAATTTGAGTGTAATATGATTGCAAATATAGAAACAGGGCGACATTGTGACCAAACAACAGGCGCACATCAACAGATGTGTCTTAACTCTCTATTTTATATTTTGCAAAAATATAGATATTAATTGCATGTTACATGGAAATTGATAATTGATATCTTATAAATATTTAATTAAGCAACACATGATTAAACCATGTGATGTGAAATTCCAATTCTTGAGAGTACACACAATACAATACACAGCACAACACGCCTCCACAGGTTTACATGCCCGTGACATGCAGACCAATGGAATGCAAAAGAGAAACTTACTCTTTTTCATTTAATAATTTTCTCATTAAAAAAGAGTCTGAGTGTCAACCCCTTCACCTTCCAAAATTGCACTATTTCCAACTCATGTATGTCAAGAAATCTATATATAATAATTACTGTACTCCTCTGCCTCTAAACCGAGCCATGTGAACCCGCCTAATTGAAGCCAACCTCTCCCTCCTGCAAATGCTATAAAAACCCACACCACACCCACCCAACACATCTTTCCCTCACGGATAGCCGCCATTAATCTATTGTGCATGTTTTTATTTGGCATTCAGGGACCAAAATCCAAAATGGGTTTTAGGCTCCAAGCTCTGTTGCTTGTGTTTCTCCAAGTTCTGGTCCTATTTTCACAGGAAGCAAAATCAGCAGGGCATCATAGAAACAGAACTGTGTCTGTGAGACAAAGAAAGAAAGTGAGTAGTGGGTGCAATTTGTTCCAAGGCAATTGGGTATTTGATGCCTCTTATCCCTTCTATGACTCTTCAAGCTGTCCCTTCATAGATCCTGAGTTTAATTGCATCAAGTATGGCAGACCAGACAAGCAGTACCTCAAGTATGCTTGGAAGCCTGACTCTTGTGACTTGCCCAGGTACCTAGTTAAGTAACAAGTTTTAGTCTAATTAATTAGTGATTAACTAAATATGTTTTGTTTAATGTATAGATTTGATGGGGGTGATTTTCTGAGAAGGTGGAGGGGGAAGAAGATAATGTTTGTGGGTGACTCACTGAGTCTGAACATGTGGGAATCGTTGTCTTGTATGATACATGCGTCGGTGCCCAATGCGAAGACCAGCTTTGTGAGAAAGGACGGACTGTCTTCTGTGAACTTTCAGGTGAGACCGTGAACCAGAGACCCTCTACTTTTTTTCCCACTCCAAAATTATATTTCTCTCTCACTGCATGACTGCATGTTTCTTTTGTCTCTTTGTAATTATCTTCTCACCCCGTCACTCCATCACCATATTTTATTTCAACCTCCTTTTGTCTCTTTTCCCAATTTGTTCTATATGCCCTTTTTCGTTGTAATAAAATTTTTTTCAAGGCCGGCCTATATATACTTCGCTGTTTTCCAGCAGTTATATTAATCTATTTTTCTGACAGATATGTTTAATTATGACCTTATTTGCTGTTTCTGCTAAACATTATAGACTATACATGTATATATAACAGTCATAATTACTTCAATTATATATATATGGACCCATTATTGGGTAAAAACGCATCATGTTTATGAAGGGTACGTTCTTGTTGTCGGTCCAAGATAACAAAATTGAAGTAAAACCAGTGAAATTAAGAATTGTGGTGGGGTTTGGTGGGGAAAGAGAAAAAAAAATGTTAAAAGATAAAGTTTGTCCTTTTTCCTTTAAAGTGAGCTTATTATTCTATAACGGGTAGAAGTTGGAACGAATTCTTACAAAACTTGCTTGCTTATAAAGAAAGTGTGTACTGATATTTATACTACTACATATTTGATAATCAAAGCAGCTAAAAAAGTGCAGGCATAAACATTCCTGTTCGCCTGGAATTTGTTTTTGGGGTACAAACTGTATCTTCTTTGACTTGGCAAACAGAATTGAAGTCAGAAAAATGAGGCTAGCTTCAATTCTATAATATGTTGTATATTATTAGTTAATTAATATTGTACGTAGATGTGTTTCAATTTTGAAAGACATGAGGTACCGTTTACAGGCTGTGAACACCAACCAGCCAACCTGTAAATAATCATATGTGGGGCGGAGGCCGCCTTCTTCAATCAATCATTTTCTATCTCTTGGTGGGTTTACAATAATTTAATTCATCGTCAAAATTGTAAATAAGCAATTACTCATAGCCAGTAGGTTTTAATTTCATGCATGTGGTAGCTACTAAGTACTAGCTAGCTTTATATTGAACAAGTACTTTATTGTATTACACCTAGTCACTGAAAGTTGTGGTGAGACCCGTGAATCAATTAATTCTAATTACCTGTGTGCAGGACTATGGAGTGACATTGACTCTATACCGCACACCATACCTTGTTGACATAGTCAGAGAAAACGTTGGTCGTGTATTGAAGCTGGACTCCATTCTGGCAGGAAATGCATGGAAAGGAATGGACATGTTGATTTTCAACTCTTGGCACTGGTGGACCCACACAGGCAAATCTCAGCCGTACGTTTCAACTCCATCATTTAACTTACATATATATATTTGTTAATCTCTCTTAACCACATTTTAATTAACAAAACATATACATGTTACATAAGAGTTTTGTTCGTTACATGTAAATGGCTTGTGTAATAATGCAGATTCGATTACTTTCGGGAAGGGGCGACCTTGTACAAAGATATGGACCGTTTGACTGCATTTTATAAGGGGCTCTCCACATGGGCCAAATGGGTTGACTCAAACGTTGACCCTTCCAAGACCAGAGTTTTCTTCCAGGGAATTTCCCCAACCCATTATCAGTAAGTGAGAAGTAATTTGTCTTTCTAATAATGTGTTAGGTCATATGGTGATGAAGTATATAGAGCTAAACATGTAATTTAAAATATGATTTTGTTTTGTTGAACCAGGGGCAAGGAATGGAATTCACCAAAGAAGAATTGTCAAGGGCAACTTGAGCCACTGTCTGGATCAGCATACCCAGCTGGTGCACCTCCAGCTACTGCTGTTGTAAATAAGGTGTTGAGTACGATTAAGACTCCAGTTTATTTGCTGGACATCACAACACTCTCACAGCTAAGAAAAGATGCTCATCCCTCTACTTATAGCGGCGACCATTCCGGCAATGATTGCAGCCACTGGTGCCTACCTGGCTTGCCTGATACTTGGAACCAACTCCTATATGCAGCTCTCGTCATGTGAGCATCAAAACTGAGCAACAGTAGCAGCTATTTTTAGTTTCTTTTCTCCCTATACATTGCTTGCAAATCCAGAAGATTTCGAATTTCACATTCACTTACATTGGTAAACAACAATAAGGTTGCGAAAGAAGTTGTAAATTGATTGGTTTATTGAACCAGAATAATGATGGGATTGGGGTTCATAGATATAGAGACAGAACAGTGACATCCAAGGGACACTGTATTTGTGATTATAGAAAGTAAAAATTACTTGTTTGATAGTAACTTAACTCATTGACTAGTTGGATTCCAGCTTTGTGCTCGATATTATTACTTTTAAGCTCTTGAATGTTTGATAATGTTTCCAATCAGGACATTAAATGAACTACTAGCATTTTTTTCTTTCTGGTGACAATTTCAGCTAGCACAAGGCTTGAGTGGTTTGAATTGAGTTCACCAAACCAATTGAAACGAGAAAAAAATCGAGTGGTGATGGTTATCGTCATTAGAAATCTTGGATACTAAGCTGAAGAGTGATCATCTTTAGCAATATTTGTAGGAATTCCAATTATTAAATAATAGAAATAAGTAGCTTAAAAGACCAACATCTAGAATTCATCAGATAATTCAAACACTTCATTATTATACCAGAAAAGGTTTGAATAAGCTTGCAGTATCTGTTGCTTGAAAATAAGATTGAGGTGTAGAGACACCATGATGTCGACATAATCATCAATCACAAAACATGAGGAAGGCATCTCTTGATGCCAAAAAGCAAAGATATGTTTATGAGTGCATCCATTCTTCTCACTGTTGAAGACAGTGAAGCACCAGCCATGGTCCTCCTAGAAGAGTTCTGCAACAATATATACAAGATATTAAACCTAGGCTAGTACAATATACCAATGCAGGCAGGAAAGGAGAAAAAATTCAGCATCTTACGGCGGGAAACGGAATGTGAAAACTTACCTTAAAAACTCTGGTGGGGGATTAGAGAAAAGAAGACGCTAGTAACCAACATAAACTGCTGCATTCACTATATAACAGTCATCATTCTTATCTCCCATTTCTTCAACATACACGCCACTTGAGCATACCAGTCCACCATCCACAACTTCAACATTCACAATTTTTCCACTGCAATTAAGTTTTGGGGGATGAGAGAGAGAGAGAAGACAACGTAATGTCAAAAAAGAATCTGTGGACTGTGGTTCCAAAATCATTGCATTGCAAAACAGAATATTTGCATAAAAATTCAATGGATAAACCTAGCCAATTAGTTCAAACCCCTAAAACTGTCTGTAAGCTAGCTCAATACTAATTGGAAGAAGATGAACGTACAGAGAAGTTTGCCCCTTTGAAGGGGAATAATCCTACTGGACACGACTGAGATAGATTCAATTAATTTTTCCGAGGACGAAAGTTAACCCATAATATTTTTCCATCATACCAAACTACTAGAAGCCATTTGAAGCTCCTTAATATAATTCCTATTGAACAGGATTAGTACTGTCAGCAAGTTCTTAATGAAATATAATTATAGTCACTAGAAAAAACTAACACTAGATTGCACTAACAGGCACAACTGTAACCTATGTTTCCGCAGCAGCATTATAAACGCTTAAGATTGCTTGATTTCACAAAAACAATAGATACCACTCCCTCTGGTTACCCACGAATGCTGTCAAAGGAACTTTGATTGCACAATTCGGAAAAATATTTGGTTAAGTTGCAAGTAAACTAGCTAATGAAGTTCACACATCCAGAATCAAAAGATGCAGATAGCCAGATACTCACTAGGGAAAGACTGATTTAACTCTCTCGATATCCAGTGACTGTTGGAGTATATGAGGCACTCCAAGCTTGATCTGTAGTTTCATCTCCTCAAATGTAACACCAGGTATTGACCCTGCAGCAATTAAACTATATGACTACTAATGAAAAAAACTCTATAACAATCCTCCAAATGTGACTACCATACAACACAAGATTATGCAATGAAGTACATCATCATTCATCAGATAAGGGTTCCTATTACATCTATCTTCATTCTCGGTCATTACACAAATCCCCAGAACCAACCCTATTTGCATTTACAAAGAAAAATCTAACAGTAAGGCTATAACAATTTAGTTGTCTTATCACAAATATCCAAAAAGTCATAATATGATATTACCTCTTCGAAACGCAGGGATTGAATTGGAAGAGATGGCATCTCTGCAAGCCCGCATGGCTGCAGCCGTAACGTCTTGGCTGTTTGTTGCACCAAACAATTTCATCAAACTTCAAATTACCAAATTACTGTCTTCGACAAACAAAAAATACAAATATTTGAATCTTCAACGCATAAAATTCTCAATTGGGCAATCGTCAAATGGGAAAAGGAAGCTGACCCATGTTGGTCGTAGCCCACGCCCATCTCCACGAACAAAAGCTTCATACTTGGGGATGAGGAGCTGGTCCCAGTCCCACTTTGCTGGGCTTCCATGGCAGCTGATGCGGTGGCTATGATTTGGCGTGAGAATCGAGGGGTTCGAAGAGACGATTGGTTTGGGATTAGAGTGAGGAGTGGGTGTGAAGCTGAGGAATGATTCTTATTACTATCACAAGTAAACGCAGTGAATGAACAACAAAGTGGAAGATTTAGGAACAAGCTGCACACCGTCATTTTCTTTGCCCAGAGCACAATAATTTCGTTGCCCCGACATAATTGGCACCGCCTCTCAAAGTCTCAACGGGCAATACCGGCCCTTATTTTATTTTTAAAAAATAAATTACGCAGCTGCTTTTTTCTAAATGAAATTAGGAATTTAGGAGTAATGAATGATAAATCAGTCCCGGAGACTCACATGATAAAATAACTCACTTGAATGTCAAAATGTTGGGGGGATTTACCACTTTACAAGTTTGTCCATTTGATAGGTGTTTTTAGACAAAAATCATAATAGTATATAAAAAATTGACTTAGATTCAAAAATATTGATTTATCCTAAAATTAATAAGATTTAAGTTCTAATATTATTTTAACACTCATATTACATTACGTCTTTTCCGTTATTACTGTTTCACTTCATTTTTTAGTCAATATAATCACCAAACATCATATACACGTGACGGATGCTTGTGATTCCAAATTGATCAAATATCACTGGAAGGAAGTGTTTTGCAACATCCATCCCTTCCAAATGGGGCCAAGATTTTGACGCTTAATTATTTATCTGCATTTAGAGCAAATTTTAAACATCAGGATTTTCCTTGCAACGATGCAAATCTAAGACAAGATGGACCGCATACATATACTACTCAAATGAAAAAGGTCAAGTTGATCTTATTCGTGATTCAATCAAGAAGCGAATCCCGAACTTGTTACAAGCTAATGAGCTATTATACATGTTAGTTGGTCTGCAATAAAATGGCTCCTAGGAGCATTTCCGATCGAGTACATGATGATGAATATGAATGCAATATGGCTGCTGCCATTATATTCACAAACATAATGTTCTATCTTTACAACAAAAAACTGATCAGAGCAATTCTGAAGCTGAGCTTGCTACAGATTAGCATGGTGTAGACCTGCATACAAATTTCTGCTGCTGCTGGTTTTGGCATTGTACATGGCATGATCTCACTTTATCTCTCAAAACCTGGAAAGCTCTCATCGTTTCTGCATCAAAACCCCCAGCAAACTGGAGAGAACAATCATGTTATTGTTGTAATCCGTCAACCAAAAGAATGTGAAATTACTTGAAAAGTTAAACAGATACTGTTGGAGTGAGCATTCTACCTGGTGTACGCGGAAGGCGAATCTAACGCCTTGAACTATCAGCTCTTCTTCTTCGGGGCCACCACCTACTCTTTCAAGCTCAGCAGAGACTCTCTTCATGTACTTCATTGCCAATTTAACGGATGCCAGCTTAATCTGGTAGATGAACATCATTGTCATTTTCAGTAGTACAATAAAAATCTAGCTAACTACCATCGAGGATACTATAAATTTACATTCATTATTGGGATCCGTCTCAACAAGAAAAGTGCAAAGTAAGATGAGCATTTTTTTAACTATCTTGACTAAGTTGCGCAATAATGCATCCCACTTTATTTACATTCATTCTACTGCATAACACAACATTTATGTGTGGCATAAGTTAGAAGGAATAGTATATTTCTTGACAAATGTCTATGCATCCTATTCGTTCAATGATCAATCAATTTTAATGGTCAGGATCAAACCACATTGAGGGCCGGTCCCGAGACAATACATGAAAACCTATAAAGTCAATATGGAGAGAATCTTACTTGCTTCTTTACTCAACTCCGAAATAAAAAGTGAAGAAGACAAAACATATTATATATACAGAAATCTTGGGGTTCACATGTGCGCATGAAGGCGTGGGCATAGAAAATGAGGGAAATCTAGCCATTCTCTCGTCATCTTGTAACCAACCCATAAAGCTAGGTTACATGGTAGACCGTGTCAAAACGATTTCTCAATTTATCTCCTTCATGATCTACATGTGATTCACTAGAGGGGGCCGCCTAAAATCCATATTCAATAATAGAAAGATGACCTTGTGGGTGCATGGGCGTACGTGAAATTGCCATACAAGGATTTATCACTTAGACCCAAAAAGGAAGAATTAATCACAAAAACCAATCACATTGTTTGGAAAATATGCATCAAACTGGAAAAAATGAGTTACCTGGCTTACAAATTCAGTATCCAGCATCCAATTGGTAGGAATTTGAAAAACTTTGTATCTTTTCGTGGCAGATTCTCTCATCCGCGAGAGATTGTAAACACCGTGCTCCAATCTGTTAAAATTTTGTACCAACAATGTTACAGGACACTAAAAATAAGTGACTAATTTGCAAACCAAGAAATCCACTTACTTTTCCAGCAAAGCCTGCATCTTCTTGAGGGTTGGACCGCAGGGATGGCGGGAATCGTCGGGGAACGAGGAGGCCTCGGTTTCAAGCTTCTTGAGATCACAATACCCGAATGCAGCTTCGCGCAGAGCATCAGCCTTCTGCTCTGGCCAGTCAAAGTGCTTCAGCACAGCTCTTTCGTCCACCTAAATAACAAATGAGAATAAAAGTCAAATCTGAGATTTTGTAAATGCTTGAAGCATAGACTTTCGATAGGGAATGAAAATTGTACCAAGTAAGAGAGTTCGTCGTCCAGCCACTTGACAAAAGGCACCACATCGTTAATGTCTGTAAATGCTGCATTCTCAACTTCTTTAATCAAAAACCTTATGAAATCTCCCTGCGTTTCGACATCCGTTTTTATCTGTAAATACAAAAACATTAATTATATCGACTAAAACCATAGCCATTAAAATTTCCCCTCAACTTTAACAAATTTACACCTTTTCATAATTAAAAAAAGCAATTCGAATCTACGCACTGTCTTATCTAACCACAAGCAAACAATAAAATCCAAAGCGTAAAAGGCTTACAAACGACAAGGACAACTAGGGTGGGGCATTTGTCACTGACATTGAAAAAAGCCAGTGGCATATTCGTAATTAGACAAACAAAAACCAAATACTGGAACTTACAGCGAGCAAGTAAGCAGAGCGGTTCTCGATCTCTCCGATCATGTCGCGGGCGTTGGCGGTTGCCGGAACGTCCCCGACTCCGCCACCGGACTCTCGGCGAGAGTCCCTCCGCATCAGCGAGTGGTAAAACTCTACAACCTCCGGTACTCGCCTCACCTTAGCCGGCACCGGCTTTTGCCCCTTCGGCGGCGGCGGAGGAGGAGGAGGTGCCGCCTTTGATGACGGCGGATGTGGCGGACGATGTACCAGATTCGCCTGAGGCTGTGGCGGTGGAGGCGGCGGTGGTGGAATGGCTTGCTCGGTTGATGAGGCCTTGTGTTCACCGTTGGATGAGGATGGTCTTGGAGGGGGTTTAGGAACCCTAGGGATGCGAGATCTGATATTAGAGAGAGTCGACTCGGCTAGTTCCTCCGAGTTACACCTGGAGTGTCTCGGTCTTTCAGCTTCCTTCAAATCCGAGCCTTCGAGCTTCTGATTCTCCTGGTTCGTACTAATGTCAGTACATTTGACTCCTTTCTTTAAGCTTTTGATGAGATTCGACCTCACAGAGACCTCCATGAGTCCCTGAAATCTCTGCGACGACGAAAGCTCGTCGCTCTCTAAAGTTATCTCCACTTTACTACGATCCGACACCGTTTTCTTTAACTCCGAAATCTCAGCCTCCATTTCCTTCACTTTCTGCTCGCTCTCCCTCCTCTCTTCCTTTAACTTCGCCTTCACTTCTTCCACCTGGTTTATCAACCTCTCGTTCTCAGCCTCCAAGGCCTCCATTCGCTTCGAAGCTCGTTCAATCTCTTCGTTCTTGCTGAAGATCTCGCTCTCGAGGACAGGGACAATGGCGATGGACTCTTTCAGAAGCTTGTGCTCGAGAAGCTCGGTCTTCAACCTCGACTCCCGCTCGCGGAGTTCCTCGACCAGACGAACAAGCTCCGCCACGTCGGGTGGCCTAGGCTGGACCTGTGCGGATGAGCGTGGGAAGTACACGCCGAAAGAGCGTGAGAACACCGTCTTCTGCGACACCTTTCCTGAGCTCAACGACGGCGAAGGCGACTTCGGAGGTGTTTCTGGTTTCGCATTTGCCGGCGATTTTTGTAAGCCCATTGCCGCCCTCACCTTCCCAGCTACCATATCGAAGCTCTCTCTCTCTCTCTCTCTGTAAACTCGGTTTCTCACTCGAAGTCCACTTGTTTAGGATGATCGTAGAGTGAATGCTTACAAAGACGTCCTTGTCTGAGTCTCTGTCTCTGTGTTGGAGAAAGTGAGTGAAGCTGAACTTGAAGTTTGCGACCAATAATTATATAAATATATATATAATTCAATTTTGATTTTGAGAGGAATTAATTAAAGAGAGAGGGAAAAGCAGAAGGCGCCGTTAACGAGGAACGGTCTTCTTTTCTCGGATCCAATTTTTTAAAATATAAAAATTTCAAGAAAAATAAAATATTAAATATTGAAATTAAAGGAAAAGGCAATCCAGGGAGATTTTGAAAATCTGATAAGTTAGCAGGGGCGGTTGGGGAACTAGGCGCGTGAGATTAGAGTGGTAGGTTTTGTAATTTGATTTGGATTTTAGTTGGTGCGATAGTGAGAGTGTGATCAAACTGATAAGTGGAAGTTTTAGGAAACTAGAAAGGTGCTTCTAACGGTCGGCTTGATCAAGTGGTTCTCGCCATATCAGCTCGCGATATCTCCTCACTTGCTTGTGAGTTTTGCAATTTGACGGTTTGATTTGCGGCGAGAAGTCCACATTGGTCTTTGATTATTATCAATGGGTGCTGTTTTCATTCATTTGGAATCTTCTACTTCATTTTTATTTCCTTATTTTTTTATTATTTTTCCCTCTTTTATCTTTTTTTATTTCTTTTTTTTATTTGCAAGTCTCATTTCCTCTCTTTGAACACCATTTTTTATTACACACTTATATACTTTTTTCACATTTGAATTTTCTCACACACACCCCTACGATTATCGAAATACCCTAACCTCATTAAAGAGAAATAGAGAGAGGGGAGAGAACCCAGATAGAGGAGAGGGTTCGACGTAGAGAGAGAGTAGAGAGAACAGAGGTCTCGTTTGGTGTCTAGGATTGGATTAGATTGGATAAGTGGCAAATTTATGAGTATTTGAAGAAGAAATTTCTAAGTTGAAGAAAGAAGTTGGGAATGAGATAGATAAATTATGAAGAAAACTTATCCTTTCCAATCCCCTCAAAATGGTGGGGATTAGATAACATTTTCCTTGTAGCTAAGCCATTTTCTTTCCCTCTTCTTTCTTTAAGTTAGAAAAACACTTTATCTTTTCCTTTAAACACACATGAATTTATCATTTATCTTTTCCAATCCAATCCTAGACACCAAACAAGGTCAGAGAGTTTCGAGGAAAGAGAAGAAAATGTGAGGGAGGAGAGACAAGGTGATTGGTTGTGGTCTCACCGGCTACCTAGTTCATTGGCGATCGTCGTTAGGCAAAGGAAAACACAGAGAGAGGTTGTAGTGAGAGAGGAGAGAGAACAGAGAGTGTCGAGGAAAGAGAATAGCACGTGACGGAGGAGAGAGAAAGAGTTTGGGCGGGCCAGAGGGAGAGAGAAAAGGAGAGAGGAGAGAGAGAAAGAGGCAACGAGCTTGGCAGAGGCACGAGGTGGGAGCATATGATAGAGAAGAGATATGGGGTGTGTTGCGGGAGGGCTTTAGGGTCTTTTCATAATGCGGCAAATATGTAAATTCACTAATTAAGTGAGGGGGGAGTGCAAGGAATGTAATTTCGATTTCGATGGAAATTTCG
>QANT01002189.1:0-46575 GCA_003254885.1 Purshia tridentata | reverse complement strand
TGCAACCAATCTTAGGAAATAAAAAGATCTTGGGTATCCTGAAACCAAGGTATTAGAGAATAATATTAATGAAGACATTGATGGTCTAAAAATATAGAAATATCAACGGAAATATCAATATTTATCAAAACTCTAGATAGGGCCGTCATCAAATGTACAGCTTACTATAAGAAAATAGGAAAGTTTTTAAATGACCCATTTTAATTTCTTGAAAACTTTTTTGACACTCCTGAAAGAAGTAAACAAAATTTACAATTTTGGCTCTTTGGGTCATTTTTAGACCGAAATATCTCTTAGAAGATCGATTTTTCGTGGTGGTTGAAATAATAATCAAGATAGTGGTCAAGACAATGATTGAGATGTTTTTATCATATCTCGACTACAAGCTTGACCACCATTTTAACCATTAGAATACGAGGTCTATAAATGGCTAAAAAAATCAAATTGTGAGGTCTATAAATGGCTAAAAAAACCAAATTGTATGCAAACTTGTAAAAGAAAAGTCAAAAAAGTTTATAAGGCACTAAAATAGGTCATTTGATAAAATTTCCCAACAAAAATATATAAAGTATTGTATATCGTTAAAAAGAAGTTTCATCGAAGTTTTAGACCGTAAAATAATGGAGTCGAAACCACTCGTGCACCAGCGACCACAGCTTCAGTGCCAAAGCTCATTTTACTGGATGAGTTAAGCCCAGAAAAAGCCTGCACAAGGCAGTAGGAGAATTTCCCATCAACTGAAAAAGCCATTTGGGTGATAAGGGACACTGATCCATGTCCAAGGCCAATCACGCCCGATGCATCTGGATTAAATAGGCCACTATTGTCATGCCCACAACCAATGACAATTTGTGGGAGTGACACTGGTTGCCCAGTTGTGGAGCCAAAAGTGACTGTGTCTGTAGCTATAGTTCCCATGCTGTGTGATTTATCCCCATATGACATTTTGTAACGACAAATTTCGTCAGGGTTGGGAAAGCTAGAGGTTTCACTTACAGCTCGACATTGGCTTGAGTTATAAGGAACCTCTGTGTAAGTCTTTGAGCTTTTTGGATCAAAAATTGGTGCTTCCTGCTTGTAACAGTTGATGCAAGGCATGCATTGAATCCATGTAAGGTCACTACCTGTGTCTGCAACCCCTAAGAATTCTACAGGGGGTGTACCAATTGATATTTTCATGAGATATTCACCCCTATCAAGTATTATTGCAGATTGAGGTGAGTTTGAAGGGAATGAAGTTGGCTTGAACAGATCATTTGCACGGTTAATGGATCGCTGCAAAGCATTTGTCACGTGCTGTGAGGGTGTTTCTGAAGGATTAAAGAGAGGAGACATCGGAGAGTCGCGGTGAATAAGCCCCACACTAAAGCCACCATTGTGATCAGCTTGAATATGAGAGAAAAATATCAGAAAAGATAATATGAATGCTATTGCAATGGAGAAAGAAGGGTTGGTCAAAATGGCTCCCATGGTTGTTTTAGAAGATTTTGTGAAGTTGCTTATGATTTCAAATAAATATATGTACATTAAGAAGAGTAAAAAAGATGTAGGGCTAAATTTATGCAATAAGAGAGAATAAAATCTCTCTTTTATTAGCCTGTTTTTGACCAATTTAATTTTAAACAGGATTGGTGATGGCTAGATTTGTAGTGATTTTCTGAATGTCCAGATCCTATAATTAATTACTATCATACTTTATCCACTCAAAAATTATTGTACCTACATGTTTATAGATAAAAACATGGTCATGGTAACTTTTATAACCTAACCAAGGCTAACAGTGTTGTTATTTGCTCTTTTTCTAAAGGAGTTCAAGAAGTTGTACGTACTGTGAATAAAGCTCTCCTAAATTTATTTAAAATCAAAATTATTTTTTTGTAAAAAAACAAATATCTTGTAGAGCAAATTGGTTAGTTTGACCTTTTTATTTCACTTGAGTTCTTTAATTTTTCAATTAAATTCTTCTATTTTACATTTTGTTAAAATCAAATTCAAAATTAAACTTTCATCCAAATTTTAAGTGACAGACTTTTGCTTTTTTCAACGCGATAGTGCAATTGTTTATATGACCATTTTACCCCTACACTTACTACTGTTGCACATGGTTTCCATGTAAAATTATGTCTAAAATTTGGACAGAACTTTTATATGGAAAGTAAACTATATGAGGACGTACTTGAATGAATAAATTGAAACTATGGGAACCCAAGTGAAACAAGGACTAAATTACGATAACCAAATTGATTATTTTCTTTTATTCTTTATAGAATTTAGCACTTTACACAGAGATATGATTTACATATGAGCGCATAATACATATGTGACATGATTATTGTTTAGTGCAATCAGTAGGCTTAAAAGAGACGGTCCTTTTTTTGAGGTCATAGCCTATCAAGAAATTCGTTTGTGCCATGTTGCCAAACACCGCAAATGCTTGACTATAGGGTCTGAAAGCAAAGCAAAGAACATCCATTGCCACCCTTATAAAGGTGTTGGAAGCTTTCAACTTCACTTTTGCACCTTTGAAATGCACAGTGACAATGGGAGCTTTGATATCCGATCTGGTCCTGTAGCAAAGGTTTAAGCCAGGAGGGCCACTCACACGTTGTAATCTTATGGCCTTGCTCACTGTCAATTCCAGCTTATTGTAAAAGTCTTGTGGTAACAGTGTGAGGGTAGTCCCTGAGTCAATGATAATATTGCCCTTTCCTGGAGCTAATGGGAGTGAACTGTTGTATTGCAGTCTCTTCCATCCCACACTCATTGCTTCCAACCTTAGAAAATAGAAAGATTTTCGGTCTCCTGAAACCAAGGTAATAGAAATGGATATTAATCGAAACATCGAAGGTCTAAAAATAAAGAAATATCGAAAATTATATATAAAAATTCTGAGAGCATCAATTGTACAACTTATTATAAGAAAATAAGGAAATTGTATAAATGACTCATTTTAATTTTCTGTAAACTTTTTTGAAATTTCCCAATAAAAAGTAATAAGGTGAAAAAATGATCGAGATCGATGGTCTTGATCACATCTCCACTACCGGCTCAACCAGCATCTTGACCACTTTCATACGAAGGGTGGCTCAAAGAGTCAAAATATTGAAGCTTATAATGGGGAGATTGAAATAATTTACAAGACATATTAAAATAGGTCATTTGATAAAAGTTCCCAAACAAGTAAACTAAAAAGTGTTGTAACTAAAAGGTGTTGTATCAAATATTGGTACTCGTTAAAAAAAAAAAAATTATCGAAATTTTAGACCATGCCTGAAAGTAATGGGGTGGAAACCACTTGACTACCAGAGACCACAGCTTCACTGCCAAAGCTCATTTTGCTTGATAAGTTAAGTCCTAAAGAGGCCTGCACAAGACAGTAGGAGAACTTTCCATCAATTGAAGAACCCATTTGGGAAATAAGGGACACGGATCCTTGTCCAAGTCCAATGATGCCAGACTCATCTGGATTAGAGAGGCCACTGTTGTCATGCCCACAACCAATGACCATTTGTGGGAGTGAAACTGGTTGCCTAGTAGTGGAGCCAAAAGTGACTGTATCTGTAGCTACGGTTCCCATGCTGTATGATTTATCCCCATATGAAATTTTGTAACGACAAATATCATCATTGTTGGGAAAGCTTATGGTTTCACGTACAGATCGACATTGGCTTGACCCATAAGGAACTTGTGTGTAGGTCTTGGATTTTTTTGGATCAAAAATTGGTTCTTTCTGCTTGTAACAAGTGATGCAAGGCATGCATTGAATCCATGTAAGATCACTACCTGTGTCTGCAACCCCTAATATTTCCACAGGAGGTGTACCAATTGATATTTTCATGAGATATTCACCCCTATCAAGTATTATTGCTGTTTGAGGCGAGTTTGAAGGAAATGAAGTTGGGTTGATGAAGATATCATTGGCACGGTTAATGGATCGCTGCAAAGCATTTGTCACCCGTTGTGAAGGTGTTTCTGAAGAATTAAAGAGAGGAGACATCGGAGAGTCGCGGTGAATAAGCCCCACACTAAAGCCACCATTGTGATCAGCTTGAATGTGAGAGAAAAATATCAGAAAAGATAATGTGATCAATGCTATTGCAATGGAGAAAGAAGGGTTTGTCAAAATGGCTCCCATGGTTGTTTCAGAAGATTGTGTGAAGCAAGTTCAAGATTTCAAATAAATATTGTGCATGAAGAAGAGTAAAAAAGATGTAGGACTAATTAAAGAGAGTGAAATTTATGGTAAGAAAGAATAAAATCTTCCTTTAGCTTCTTTCTGACAACATTTTTAATTAGGATTGCTGATTGCTGGATTTGAATTGCTCTTTTCAGTGTCCGGGCAGATTCTTATTAATTACTATATCATATATATGACCACATAAAATTATTAGCAAAGTATAAACTTAATTAGATAAGACTAGTCTACACTCCACATATATACAAATTAATTGAAAAATTCATTTGGTTTGCGCACTTTCTTCTCTTTGATATTTAAAATACTTTATTATACTTAACGGTTTGACAACTTATTATTTAAAAGAACACAAATTAAATTTGATTGGCAACTGTGTAGCTGCAGTATAACTGTAGCTTGATTTTGGTGGGAAAATTTTAGCACTTTTGATGGTAGCTGGTTTCCTTGGTTTATTTCTTAATTTTGTTTGTATTGTCTATTGGAATCAATAATGGAAATAAATTGAAAGTCATGGATTTCTACATTTTTTTCTCCAAATTTTGAATTTTAAATGTTTGTATTGTTGCTATAATGTACTTATATATTATAAGAAAAAGTAGTTCCAAATTAAGCGACTTTGAGTGATGAACTCATTTTGTCTTCCAAAGCTACTTTGGGAGACGAATCTAAAGTTTCATTGCCCAAAATGACTTAAGAAGACGACAAGAGTCCGTCTCTCAAAGTTCAATTGGACTTGGGCGACAAAGCTATAGAGTAGTCGCCTAAAGTTACTTTAGTAGATGAAATCTACACTTCGTCGTCCAAAATGGGCTTGAGAGATCAACTCATTTTGTTGCTCTAAGTCACCTTGAGCAACAAAGCTATAGATTCGTTGCTCAAAGTCAGTTTGGGAAACGAATCTGCAACTTCATTGCAGTCCCTATGCCATTTTTTTCTTTTACATTTATATGTATGTAAAAGCTCACATCTTGATTGTATTTCTACCCTTAACACCACCTCCAGCCCTCCTCCCCCCACTCAAAACCCAAAACCCACCTCTCAGCAGCAACCCCCACCCCGAAACACTCCCTATAGCAAGCCCACTCGAAAGGGTAATTATTATTTTTTTATTTTCTGTTTTTATGTAATTTTATAATATGTGGGTTTTTCTGTTTTTGTGTAATTTTTTACGCCCTATAGCAAGCCCACTCGAAAGGGTAATTATTATTATTTTATTTTCTGTTTTTATGTAATTTTAATATGTGGGTTTTTCTGTTTTTGTGTAATTTTTTAGTTTTTAGACTTTTTAATTTCCTCGATTTCTTTGCAGGAATATTTTACAATGCATTCTTAGATGATCTTTTCAATATTAAAAGATAAGGTCATATAATTGTTAATATTAATTGGGCGCATATATAAAATATTTATCCGCAACGGCCCCTATCATTGTTAATATTAATTGGGCGCATATATAAAATATTGACGTTGAAAACCGCCCCTATTCCTATAGAATCAGATTTTTTCCGCTCCTCATGAGCAAATATTCTTGAAACTGGATTTTTTCTTTCTAATTAATGCAATAATAAGTTGAGAAATTAGAATAAATTAAATATGAGATTAGTAGCATTATGAATTATCGATATATTTATTTAGCTAATCGTATGTATCTTCTCAATTCATTGCGTTATGAATGTTTTTTTAGTTTCTTTCGATCCATTCCCCCTCTGGATAGCTAATCCCGCATCTTTTCAAATATTTGAAATTTTCTAAAAAAATTATTCCATTAATGTTCACGAATCAAATCCGAAAATTAAGAACAGTAATTAGAAATATAATTATGGATAATTAAGATCACCTACCCATATATTACGTACCGGTACGTAAAATAGTTTTTCACTCTCAAAATTAGAAGTTCCATGTATTTTCTATTTCCAAATATAGCATTGTTGTATGTTATATATCAAATCCCATAAAATGAAATCTTACAACTTCAAACCGTTGACGTTTGAGTTGACTTGTCAGTTGACTTCGTTATGAATATAATCATAAATTTTGGGACAAATTCATGCAAACTGGTCATCCGTTATACCACAGGATACTAATAATATTTGCTCACAAGTCAATAAAAATATATAACAGGAAGAATATTCCAGAAAATCCAAGCAATTACGGAAGAAAACATCAATCTGGGCAATGAAAATCATAGAATTATTGACATAAAATCCATATTCATGGTTACAAATGGGGAAAGAAAATCTTTCCGATCCCACTTTTTTCTCTTCTTTTTGATGCCTATAAATACACACAACAATAGAAATGTCAAAATCACATTTAGACATGGCAGCTTATAGTTCAGGTGCCACTCTTGCATTGTCAACAGCCTTCTTCATCATTCTTTGTGTCTCTAATTTCTCTTCCGTTGACTCCTCCAATGGTGGCTTCACCGTTGACCTCATCCACCGTGACTCGCCGGAATCACCCTTCTACGACCCTTCACAAACTCCCTCCCAACGCTTGACCAATGCCGTTCGTCGTTCTTTTGAACGAGTCAACCATTTCAACCCAAAAGCCTCTTCACTCTCTCAAAGTCCAAACCAAGCTGAGTCCACCGTGATCAACAACAGAGGCGAGTACCTAATGGAGTTATCTCTTGGAACGCCACCGTTTCCCATCAAAGCCATCGCAGACACCGGCAGTGACCTCATTTGGACACAGTGCAAGCCCTGCCTTGATTGTTACAAACAAATAGACCCTCTCTTTGACCCCAAAAAGTCCTCAACCTACAAGACCCTCCCTTGCTCTTCAACCCTATGTAACTCTCTAAATGGAACTACTTGCTCAGCCGGCCCTGTTTGCCAGTACTCAGAGTCGTATGGTGATGGTTCACACACAGAAGGAGACTTTGCCAAAGACACTGTAACCCTAGGCTCCACAAAAGGCAAAAGAAATGTCTCATTCCCCAAAACCCTAATTGGCTGTGGCCATGACAATCAGGGGACATTCAACGAAAGAGGGTCTGGCATTGTTGGGCTTGGAGGTGGACCTGCCTCACTCATAACCCAAATGGGTTCTTCCATAGATGGCAAATTCTCATATTGCTTGGTCCCAATTTTCTCACAAACTAAAAACACTAGCAAGTTGAATTTTGGGTCTAACGCTGTCGTTTCAGGCCCTAAAGTTTTGTCCACTCCCATTGTCCCGGACAAAGACCCTAAAACATTCTACTACTTGAACTTGGAAGCAGTAAGTGTTGAGGGAACCAAAATTCCTGTTCCAACTTCTGTAGAAAAGGGCAACATTATCATTGACTCGGGCACCACATTGACCATTTTGCCCCAGGAGTTGTACTCACAAGTCGAAGCAGCAGTTGACGAAGCTGTTGGTTTGACACGTGTGACGGATCCTAAGATTGGTCTGAGTACTTGCTACAAGACTAGTACATCTGGTAAGTTCAAAGCCCCAAGGATCACCGTCCATTTTAGTGGTGCTGACGTAGAGTTGAAGCAAGATAATGCGTTTATTAGTGTTAGTGAGGAGGTTGTGTGCTTTGCTTTTGGTCCTTCTGAACAGTTGGCAATCTATGGGAACTTGGCACAGATGGACTTCTTGGTGGGATATGACCTTAAGAAGAACACTGTCTCTTTTAAGCCAACTGATTGCACCAAGATGTAATTGGGTATTAATTATTGCGCCATGTAGTTCACTTTTTATTTTGTACTGCTAGCTACTTGTTATAAATAAAAAATTTTATTTATGGATTTTATTTTAGTTCATTGTAAAATTCCAAATTGAATTCCAAATTGAAAAATTGGGACCTTTTACTTGTTGAAGAATCAATTTGCATGTGTTTTTTGGTGACCATGTCGGGTCCTACCCGGCCCAAGTAATTAACCTTAATTTCCTTGGTGATCGATTAACTGATGCCCAGGTAAATTTTCCCCCATTGAATTAATTATGTAATATGTAGGTACCTAATTAAATCTCAACTATATATCATGACAATATTATTAAGATAATTTTCTTAATTAACTTAACTTTCCTGATTTAGCTGGTAGTGACATACTGACATGAGCTGGAAAAGGTCTAGATTCAATAGTCCATACGTATAAATGAAATGGCAATAACTCATCTTTTTCCCTATAGTCCTTGACATATTCATATCCAACAGTTTAAATTTTTTAAAATATCTTAGTATATATAACAGATTTATGTACCAAATTCTATTCATCAAATAATGTGTTGATCATGAGATTAAATTCTATTTTCAAAAAGTAAAATATAGATAATGATCAAAGAATTAAATTTTGGATTTTGAGAGTTCAAAAATATAGAAATTTTGATAAAAATTTTAAAAGAATTTTGATTTCATTGAAAATTTTTTAATAAAATTTCAATTTGATAAAATTTCGAAATCTGAAAAAAAAAAAGGAAATTTCAAAGAAATTTTCGTAATTTAATTCTTTGATAATGATACATCATTCTATTTATGTACTAGCATTATTGTTCAAAAATATGGCGGGAAGGTGCAAATTATGGGTCAAACACCAGTTTACGCAGCAATTAAAGGTGCGTGCACTTAAGTAAATATACTCAATTTTCAAGATATTCTCGGACATACAGCTTTATTACTCTCTGGATCGCTATATAGACCAAATTCTACAAGTCAGTTTCAATTGTTCTGTGCTGTGACTGCTGTCTTCAATTCATTCTTCATATAATAATGGCAGCTACATTCTCATATCATTCACTCTTTGCCATTGCACTGTCCATTTCTATATTCCTCCCAATAACCCTTTCTCTCACAGAACATGATCATGGCCATGGCAAAATTCTTAGCCTTCAAATGATCCACCGCGACTCACCGGCCTCTCCCTTACGCAACCCATCAGAAACTCACTGGCAACGCCTGAGCAACGCCTTGCGACGATCAAATCACCGCCGCATGATCAACACTTATACTAGAGTCAAGGCATCAGCTGAGGCCCCTTTGACCCCTAGCCAAGGTGAGTACTTGGTAAACATATCAATTGGGACTCCACCCAAAACCTTGATTGGCATTGTGGACACAGGCAGTGATCTGATTTGGACACAATGCAAACCATGCAAGGATTGTTTCAAGCAGCAACCCCCTCTATTTGATCCCACTTCTTCATCAACATACAAGCCCCTATCTTGTCTCTCCAAGCAATGCCATTTGCTAAATGAAGCCTCTTGTAAAAGTCATTTTTGTTACTATAATTACACATATGGGGACATGTCCTATACCACTGGGAATCTGTCCCTTGACACTGTCACACTGGGTTCCATATCTAGTCCTAGTACTATTTTTGGGTGTGGACACCACAATGGGGGAATCTTCAGTGGGATTGAGTCTGGAATTGTTGGGCTTGGAAGTGGGGCAGTGTCACTAGTATCCCAAATTGGGTATTTGGTTGGTGGGAAACTTTTCTCTTATTGCTTGGTGCCAGTAATGTCTAATATTTTCCAAAATGACCCCAAAAATGTTCCAAGCAAGATGTATTTTGGTGGCAAAGTTTCTGGTCAAGGTGTGGTCTCAACCCCTTTGCTCTCAAAATGGAATGAAACCTTTTATTACCTCGAGCTCCAAGCCATTAGTGTAGGAGTAAACAATATTACACTTGATGAGGTTCACAATTCTCAAGCTTTTAAGGGTAACATTATCATAGACTCAGGGACTACCATAACGATGTTGCACATGACGGGTTTGAATCAGCAATTAGAAAGGCAATTCATGGTCTGAAGGTGACCCAAGATCCAAGTGGGATACTAAAGCTTTGTTACAAGACCAAAGCAGATATTGGTGATGTTGCTCCCAATGTCACTGTCCATTTCAGTGGTGCAGATGTGAAGCTGAAACCAGTGAACACTTTTGTTAGGGTTAGTGAAGATGTTGTGTGTTTGGTATTTTTGCCTACTGATGATGTGCGAATCTATGGGAATGTGGCTCAGATGGACTTCCTGGTGGGATTTGACCTTGACAACAAGACTTTGTCCTTTAAGTCAACTGATTGCACTACTGAGTAAAAAAATTCGCATATGTTGCCTGGATCTTTGTTAATTTCCATTCCTGATGTAATCAGCTAATAATAATCGATTTTGTTTGTAAGATTTGGCCCTGTCTGGTCAAACCTACAATGTTGCTTCTTATAGATTTACATATGAAATCGACACATTTTACCTATTATTTATCTATTTTAATATTATATTGATTTTAGTATATTTGATCGATAATAATGTGTACAATTTAACTGATTTTTCTTGTGATTAAACATTTAATTAAGGATGAACTAAAGTTACTAAACCCTCTTATATGCTTTATAATGCTTTATAATGCTTTATTTATTTAAAAAGCCAGCTCTTTTTCACTGGAAAAATGAAAAATAACATACGAAAGACTCGAAGACAATACTGAAGTCTAGAGCAGACTTTGAGCGTTCATTTCATCTTTGTAGTGATGAAAACTGCAAACCTAAGCGGTTTAAGTGGTCGTACGAAAGAAGTCCTTTATCCTTTATTCTCGAAAGCTTTGTCTTCTGCTAAAAACATGACAGAAGTACACAAAGTCCAGTCATTGATTGTCACTTTAGGATTACACCAATTTGTGTTCTTCTCTGGAAAACTCATAACCAAGTATGCCCAACTCAAAGACCCCATTTCTTCTCTCGCAGTTTTCTACCAAAGTTTGCCCAAAAACAATGTCTATCTATGGAATTCAATCATTAGAGCACTTAACCGTAATGGGTTATACTCAAAATCTCTTGACCATTACACTGGAATGCATAAAATGAATGTTCAACCTGATAGGTATACATTTCCTTCAGTGATCAATGCGTGTGCTGGGTTGTGTGATCTGGAGATGGGTATGATTGTTCATCAGCGTATTTTGGAGATGGGTTTTGGCTCAGACTTGTATATTGGAAATGCATTGATAGACATGTACTGTAGACTTGGCGAACTCGATAAGGCACGATGTCTGTTTGAGGAAATGCCTCTTAGGGATATGGTGTCGTGGAATAGTCTGATTTCCGGGTATAGTTCAAACGGATATTGGGTGGAAGCTTTGGAAATTTACCAAAGGTCAAGAATGGATGGGTTGTTACCGGATTCTTTTTCCATATGCGGTGTTTTGCCTGCGTGTGGAGGCCTGGTTGATGTTATAGAGGGTCAGGTAGTTCATGCTTTGGTTAAAAAGATTGGGGTCCATGCAGACGTTTTAGTAAGCAATGGTCTTCTTTCAATGTACTTTAAATTTGGTTGGTCAAAAGATGCTCAAAATCTTTTCGATGAGATGGTAGTTAAGGACTCTGTTAGTTGGAACACTGTGCTTTGTGGGTACTCTCAGTTGGGGTTTTTTGAAGAGTCGATCAATTTTTTTGTGGAAATGGTAACTGAATTTACACCTGATTTGCTAACTCTCACATCCGTTCTCCATGCTTGTGCTCATTTACGCGAGTTGGGACTTGCAAAATATATTCATGATTACATGAAAAGATGTGCTTTTAAGTTTGATACTATAGCAAATAATATACTTATTGATATGTATGCAAAATGTGGAAATTTAGTAGCTTCACAGGAAGTATTTGACAGTATGGAATGCAGGGATTCGGTGTCGTGGAATTCATTGATCAATGGTTATTTTCTTAATGGTTGCTATCAAGAAGGATTAAAGCTCTTGAAGGTGATGAAGAGTAACATGAAACCCGACTCTCTAAGTTACATGATGATCCTATCTATCTCTGCTCGACTAGCAAATGTGTGCCAGGGGAAAATGGTCCACTGTGATATAGTAAAATTGGGATTCGAGTCATATGTTATTGTCAGCAATGCTCTTGTTGATACATATGCAAAATGTGGTAAACTAGAGGATTCATTAATAGTATTTGAGAACATGAAAGCTCGTGATATAGTAACATGGAATACCATAATTGCTGCATGCATTCATTATGAGGATTGTAGTTTAGGGTTCAGAATGATTCTTAGAATGAGGAATGAGGGAGTAATGCCTGATACAGCCACCATGTTAGGTATCTTGCCCGTGTGTTCCGTACTTGCTGCCAAGCAACAAGGAAAAGAGATCCATGGCTGCATTTTCAGGTTAGGATTTCATTCTGATGTTCCAGTTGGGAATGCACTAATAGAAATGTACTCTAGCTGTGGTAGCTTGGAAAACACCATACGAGTATTTGAGCATATGAATATGAAGGATGTGGTGACATGGACTTCGTTGATCTCTGCATATGGGACATATGGTGAAGGTGAGAGAGCATTGAGAGCTTTTGCAGAAATGGAATCAACCGGTGTCCTTCCTGATCATCTAGCTTTTCTTTCTGTCATATTTGCTTGTAGCCATTCAGGTTTGGTAGAAGAGGGTCTGGCTTACTTTGACCGGATGAAGAAAGACTACAAATTTGAACCTAGGATAGAACACTATGCTTGTGTGGTTGACCTCCTATCGCGATCTGGGCTATTAGCTCAAGCAGAGGACTTTATCCATTCAATGCCAATGAAGGCAGATGTAAGTATCTGGGGATCTTTACTTAGTGCTTGTCGAGCAAGTGGAGAAGCAAAGATAGCTGCACGTGTCTCAGAGAAGATTGTTCAATTGAATTCTTATGATACTGGGTATCATGTTCTGGTGTCAAATGTACATGCAGCCTTGGGGAAGTGGGATCAAGTGAGAAAGATACGGAAATACATGAAAGCTAAAGGACTCACAAAAGATCCTGGGTTTAGCTGGATGGAGATTCAAAAGAAGGGCTGAGGATAATTCCTCTTAAGATTACGCAGAGGTCAAAAAGTTGTCCATGATACTTGCGGATTTCATGGCAAGGAAGGCTATGATAATTTGCAATTCATCCCACCATGACTTCTGTGATGGATAAAAACAGACACATGATATATTAGCAGGAATGGGCTTGCCATAGCAGGTAATGATTGATAGAAGGCCTTTGACTTTTTTCTAATTCTGTCTTTAGTATTTCCGTTGAATTGGCAAATCTGAAAATTTTAAAGCTTGTTCTGAATAGATGTCTCAAAATTAACAAGGTATGAGTTTCTTTTTCTTTTTCAGTGTTTTATATTCTATTTCACCCTATTCTCCGAAAATAGTGAGAATTTTAATTTTTTTTTTTTTTGGTGCTTATATTCATTAATGTTCTTGGTATTTGCAGTGAATGTTGTGCAAAAGGTTTATCATTTATGCTTCTATAATAATACAGCCAGCTTTACTTGTTGCTCCCTTGCTTGATTTAGCATCATTAGTTATCTTTTTTTCCTACATCATAATGTTGTAGGTCCAATCTTTGAAGTAGAGCGGTTTGAACTTAGCACTGACACTGGAAATGTACAGGTAACAAATTCAGTGATTCAAGGTTAGAGTCCCTGATTCAATGTTCTTTTTTCCTTTTTTTTTGTTATTAATTATTCATAGCTTTAATTTGATACATATAACAAAAATTTGACAACAAACTCCTAAATTTTAACTAATAAAGAATTTTGAAGGCTTTGAGTTATTGTTCTGAAATTTTCTGAGGCTACTTTAAACTCATTTTTTGTATTTCAAGTAAAGTCTGCATCTTGGCTTTCCATTTGATTAAATAATTACAACTTTAAGATACAAGATTGATATCCTGTTATTTACCAGTTACACAATTCTGGCTTAAATTCTGCAAATTATGATGATCATTGGTTTGCATCAATTGACACAATTTTGCAAATTCAGCTTATTTTTGTGTCATGGGATGGTCTGGTTGCATGAAAAGAAATCCACTTTAGAAGTCATCCCTATGTGTGCATATATATAAGTTGCTCAAGGTCTCAGGGAGGTTGGTCCTTCAACTCGTGTTGGTCCAATTTTTTGTTCCAATTAAGAAATAGTGTCTGTATATAATCAAATTGTGTCTTACTTGTTCAAATTTACGCACAAAAACAGAAATAGATATTGCTATTGAGCAAATGTAGGACAAATACAGAATTGTATGCTCATTTATCACTTGTTTATAAGCAGAATGCTAGCACTAAATAGCAGAGTACTGGCTAGTAGTTCTATTCATTATCTTTGCCATAATTAGAAACAAAAAATAATCATTAATTTCAGCAGGTTAGGGATGAAACAGCAAGAGGGAACTGCGTAGCTGAGGCATAGTCGAAAGACACCACTGCACCATTGGCAAGGGGCTTCCCATCATAAAAAAGGCAGTCATTGTCACTCAAGCGCCTCAACATATGAGGATTAATGAGTTTCTCAGATCGAAAGGAGCGACAGCTCAGATGGATTTGCTCAACACTGCATCCGGTTGGACATTCGTTCAGTATCGTCACTGAGAAAACTTGACTTCCTGAAGGGAGCATGCCACCGAGGACTTGTATAACCTTGATGTTGCCTTCCTTACAGTTCGCCAAGACCCCACCGATTCATTTGGCTCAATCCTTGCTGCAATGTGGCCACATGTTTGAAATTCAGTACTGATAGAATACTGTATCATAATGCTTAGTATATATGTTCTCATATGCAAAAATCAAAATATATAACATATTGGCATTTCGACAATAACGTTTTAAGATTGCGTAAAATAAAATTCAATACAGGAAGTTATGTGCAGATGGGTTCGGTTAGCTTCACACCATTAATGGAAGCAAGCAGGTGTAGCCAAATAGTTGTGAACAAAACAAACACTAAAGCTACAAGGCTGCAGGACATGGATCTCATCTTGCTAACAGAAAAGATGTCACAAATTGGTGACTTGTAAGGAAATAAGACAGCACTTAGTTTGAAGAATGAAATTGCTTCAGCGAATTGCATTGATGAGTGTGCTCACAATTATATACACGTGTTGACGTGAAAGTCAAGTATTATTATTAATATGACTGTAATTAGAGTCAAGTATTATTATTAATATGACTCTAATTAGAGGGCTTTTTGGGATTTTTAATTAACAAGATTACAGGGTGGTTGGTGCGATAACATAGTTGGTAATGGTACGAGTTATAGGCAAGAAGTTAAATTTTCATATCTACGGAAATTTTGATGGAAATTATAGCATGCTGCATAGCTGACTTTTTAAAGCTTCCTATTTTTATTTAGCACACATTATTTATACATCCATAGTAGATCTTCCAGAGTACCCGCTGCGACGCTGTTTCATCTTTTTTCTTGTAAAACAATTTAGTAGCCTGAATTGAAAGGAAAATTAAATCCAGTGCCTAAACCGACTTACCCAAAAAAATGTGGAATTTAGTAGCTACATCGAATTTTCTAATAAAATAACATATTTTAATGGTAGATAAAAAGTTGATAAAAGCCATCAGTAAGGTGATAAACTTTTATAAAAAAGCACGGTAAAAAAACGAATATGATTTTCTTTTTTTGAAAAAAAATTAAAAATAAAGAAGGCCGTGAAAAGCTTGTGGACCAAGAAACCCTATTTCTATTAATCCTAGTAGACTTAGGTTTCCTTGTTTTGGCCGGGAAGAATATTTTAATCTGATATCACACACCATATATATTGTCTCTTTAGCAAGGGAACTCCTGAAGTTACAATCAATATCTGTTTTTTGGGTTGTTTACATTTGTGCTTCTGAAACATTAATTACTGTCTGATTTCTTTATGGCTTCCAACAATGGCAGTGGAAGGTTTCAGAGCCGTCGTCCACGGATTCGTGTTATGATGCCCCATAAGATTTTTCACTTCACAATCCCAAAACCCGAAGAGTATGAGCATATGGATCATGATGATTATGCCGATGATGATGTCTTTGAATTGGCGACAGACCCAGTTGTGACTTCTTCTGGTCATCACCGCTACAGCAATCAAAGGGAGTGCCTTGTTTGTAAGAGCAAGGTGTTTTGACTCAATGAATATCACTCCGGTTCATAAGTACTCTGAGACACCGGTTTCGAACAAAGACACCAATTCTGGCTTCAACGTACCACCAAGATCAAGAGGAGTCTGTCATTAACGTAGAGCTATGGATGTTGCAGGCAGCTTAATTAGTACTATTACTAACAATGTGCTGCGTATTGGCCAAAGCCATGGGCTAGGCGCATTACATGAGGCGTAAAAGGGTAGATTTTGTGGCCTTAGATGCCTTTTAGGGACAATATGCATTTTGTCACTTAAAGATTTGTCGCCAAAGACCTTGTTTCTTGTAGTGATATGCACTCCTTTTGTTCATCGATCTGTTATCAAGTTATTTTATTGGTTTATGTAGATGCAAGCAGTATTGTGTCCAAACGAAGATTTCTGCAGTTTGCTATTTTAAATTAGCTTCTTAGCACAGCAATCACATTGTAAATATATATCCTTTTTATTAAGTTCCTGCTTTTTGTTGTATGTGTGTTTCTTGAGTCTGCAATTTCTCTATGGAAGCTGGTGTCGATTTTGAATACAATATTGATCTTTTTCAAACAGAGAATTTAAATACCCTTGTTCTAGATTATTGAGAACTAATTCATAAGAATTTTTGTTAGAGATGTGCATCGAAAGAAAAATACAAGGGTGTTGATAGAAGAGGATTGAGAAATTAATAAGAATTAATAAGCAATTAAGTTCAAAATGTACTTCAGGTATTTTTGTTTAGTATAAATGATTCATGAATATGGTATATGCAACCAGAAACCTTTTCATCCTTGGAACAATATTAAGGACTTAAATATTATGAATTGGTACAGGTTAGATGAGTTAAATCAGACACTTGAAGGTTTAGCCTTCATGTACCAAACATAACACTTGATTTTCAAACCATAACTGAAACTATACAGAAATCCCAGAATCAAGTAAAGGAATTGTCACACTTTCGAGAAATTTATTGGTTGGTAATTCATATTGAAACTATGGCAAATAAGAAACAGCATAATAGGAAGAACACAAGAAGGTTTGGTTAATTAGCGTGCGTGTGCACACACACACACACATATATATATATATACTAGTTGTTATGAAATTGAATCAGACTCTCCGGCCAAAAAACCCAAGCATAAAGTCTCAGTCTGCAGAATGTCAGTTTTATAAGATTTTGTTGACTCTGTAGTCCAAGAGCAAGAAACAACATAAAAACTACCTGCTTTGGATAAATCATGATCACCCCACACCATGCCCGATACAACTCACAAAAACAATATACCAACAAAAAAAAAACATGAATGTATGTATGGCAGCAGCCTGGAGGTTTTCTCATTCAATTCAGCCAAAGAACAAATAACATATAAACCATTCTAATAAAGCAATATTCGAAGCACCAATTATTATCCCAACTGATGTGGCATTGGTACATTGCTATCTGAAAAACTGGGACAATAGTCACTAACAATAACATTCTGTCTTTTCATTACATAAAAGCATCTTAGAAGTGGCATAGCTAAAGATATATATACTCTAATAGCATCAGGAATTTACAGCCAACGATATAATAATTTACCCTGACCCATAAGTATATTGGAAAATTTCAAGGAGTAGGGGAAATTGCATCCATTTACATAAGGTGACTGGAACACTAACAAGAAGAATGACTGGAAAACCGATCCATAGTTTACAGTCAAACATGATGACATGGGCAGAAAAAAAGGCAATTATCATGGTGCTGATAGCTTGAAGAAGGAAATTAGGCCAATTGTCATCTTTGTGGGGAAATATTTGAGGAAGTCATCTTCTGCATACTGTGATTTGAGGATTCCCCAAAACACCAACAATGAAGTTGTGCAAGAGAAAAGCTAAATAGCATCCGAAATTTTGAATACAAATTTTCTTCTGAAAATATGGGAATGCCTGTATTTTCATTGTTTCCTCCTGGAATTGTAAATGCTGCAGCGAATGCAATAGTAATGACAAGAGTGCCTAGAATAGTACAAGAAGTTTCCATCTCGTTCATCCTCTTTTCTCTCTCCTTCAATAATTCCTTACGGTTCTTGGTAAATGTTCACATGGTGTCATATGATCCCTGTAGAAAATTACAAGAGCCTTGCTAGGGACAATAGTCTCCACCTCCTGCATTTGAATATTCAACAAAAAATCTTGAGATGTGACCACTAAATAATCAATTTTCTTCTTTGTACCAACACTTAACCTTTGTGATTTGAGAAGCTGCATAGATCGAAACATAAGAACAACAACGGAGCACAATGATACAAGGAAATTAATAAAGTATAACTTATTAAGATTTTCTTTTGTTTATCTTTCCAGCATTTTGCATATTCAATATGCTTATTATTTTCTTCAACTTGATTTCATACATTTTATCTTGTACAAGCAAATATCATTCCAGTCTGGCTAGATTACCATAATTCATCCTATTTGATTTCTTCCTTTTCTTTTTCTCATCAAATTTTTCTTGACAACTTTCTCTCTCAAATTATGGTATAGTTAAGGCTAATTCACAATAGATTATGCTAAAGAATCAGATTAGTTTTAATCATTCCGACTACTCTGTAACAAAAATATATATATATTTGGGTAAGAGGGGTAAAACTTTAATAAAAAGAACACTCACAAAAGATTTTAATCTTTTACTAACAAATATCAGAGTAAAACTGCTGAGACATAAAATGCCTGAGCGAATGATATCCCTGCGACTACCTTGACTATTTTCATGTTTTTGAACATTTATGAAAAAATATTTTAGGACATGAGTATATACATACACCGATTTTAAAAAAATTACAGGCTCAATCAATGCAATGAACTGTTTCTGTGAATGTTTTTATCATATTATTGTGATCATCTATCACATGGCATGCAAGCATGCAAGTATAATCTTGGCAGAGACGGTCCAGCTAAAACATACCTAGTAGGGAAGGGAAACACCAGATTTTCTCCTCCCACATCCCATAAAATTATACAGCTAAAATATTTATAATTAAATCTCAAACTGTTAAGCGCATGAACATTCTTGTGTAAAACTCTTACCAAATCTTCTGGTATAAATAGACTGGCTAACAAGGGTACATAGCACCATTGGGAGTAACAGAATAGAGATATCGAGCCATATGCCAATACTCTTTCTTGAAAGCCAAGACAACTGCAATCATGTTGCGAGCATCACCAATGCTAACTATGTTTTGGTTCTTTCTAACCATGCATTCAGCCATTTTATTATTCGCACATAGCAGCAGCAGGAGCTGTTATGTCATTAGTTCCTTGTATTTCCAAGTCTTTCTGTGGTATCAACTGCACCAACTCCTTCACAATATGCATGTGACCGGCACTGACTGCAGCAAGAAGAGCTGTCTTGAGTATGAAATTCTTCCTCTTACTGCATTGGGATTTCAGATGAAGGGTGAGGAACTTCTGTGCATCATCCCAATCACCATTGTGTACAGCATTAAAGAATGGTTCGTATTGAGGGAAGTTATTGACATTGTGCGCATAACCCTGCCAAGTTTTTCTAATTATTTGAATACCAAAAATGAAAAGATTTTTCTTACTCTACTAATTTTTTTTTGTTTATAACTAAACTTCAACTTCGGTGATGACTGATGAGCAGTAGGTGGACTAATGCTCATCAAATGAGTATTTATGGCTTTATTAGACACTTTGCTCATCTCATGTATCATGTGGAACTATGAGATTTGGGCTATTTAAAATAAAAGATTAAAAATGAAATGAAATGAAAATATAAGACTATGTAAAAGAAGAGAGATACCTGGGTTGTTGAGTAGTGGTGGCTTGAACTTTGCTGCCAAAGTATCCCAGGCAATTTTGACCATGCTGATATCCCTGATCAAAGAGAGAGTGTTAGCCCACCAAGCAATCTGGATTGCAAGCAAAGCCTTGACATTGTTCTTCCTCCAAGACTTTAATTCAGCTTCACAATCTTCTGGTTTAGGAGCTTCACTTGTGCCTTCAACAATGTCCCAAAGATCTTCAGCCAACAAGTAGGTTTTAACCCAAACACTCCAATCCGCATAGTTATCTTCATTAAGAAGTTCATCAGGAGCAAATGCACTAGCAGAAACTTCAAACTACTGTTTCTGCCATGCTCACAATTTATCCAAGGTAATTTTGGGTGGAGCTTATTTGAAAACAAACCAAAAATAATGAAACAAGGTAAAAACTACTCAAATATTGAATTGGGGTTATAATCACAAAGCTGCAAACTTGTAAATTCCACTTTGTGCATACATGTAGTTGTGGTTTTCTGGTAATCTAGCATATATAGTCAGATCATTGAAGCTTTAGTTAATACACGCACCCGTATTTATACACTGAATAACCAATGCCACCACAGTGTAGCTACATTCTAACAGATTTTAATTGAATGAATAATAATACTAGAAGCACCCACTCTTATACCAACTTTTTAGATTAGTCAACTAATCTAGAACTCATTTATTTATAACAAATAAGAAATTGTCATATTAGACATCTCATCAGTTTGTATCAAAAAGTTGGGACAAGAGTTGGTACCCTTGCATTACTCTTAAACTAATCTTCTACATCAGTCATGGACTGGCTTATCCAACTCCTTGGATGTGGTGCTAGCTTTGAGCTCCTGGAAATTTGGGGTTCACCTTGACCATCAGATGAACTTCCAATCCTTTTAAGTACTTGTTTTGTATTTGTACTGGTAGAACCATCTTGCTTATCATATAATCATATGTATGCCATAAAAGAAAAAGTCTTGCCTTGTTGTGGTTGCTTGGGTAGCAAATAAAGCCATGCAGCAAAGCATATTTACGTACAACTCCCCTTCTCTTTTTCTTATTCTATATCTCTTTTATTCTTCCTCCTCTTCTCTTTTGTTTGTTCTCAGAAAGGACTGGAACTTTCTGGGCTTTGTTTCTAGATATATGCTTAGACAATAATAATGTGCAATAAATTTATATTTATGCTTTTCCGTTTCTCATTACATCTGGGAAAAGTTGCCTTTGAAAGCTTACAACTTTAGGGATGCTTGCTAAGTAAGCTAGCAAGAATCCTCCCAAATTCTTCCTTTTATAATTAGCCAGTGAACTTCATTAACTAGAAGGGCCTGAATTTTTTACAAAGGATCCCTTTAAATGATGAACTTCAGAATCAAGGGGTAGTCGTTACATTAATACTACATAGAAATAATTGAAAACAAGAAAGGGAAAACTCAAGCTTCACAATCTTGTAAACCCTATCAATTTTATTGAGTAGAATTTGCTCACAATTCTCTACATAAACTTTTGAACACAACTACCAAAACCGACATTACAAAAGCCTGCTAGACAGATTTTCGAAACATCAATATACAATATGTTTGCATGGGAAGTGACATGAAGCTTTTGGTTAGTCCAATAGACTACAAGGGTGTCAACTCATAACTCTAAACACGGCAGTAATATGAGGCCTATTGCATAGAATCCATGGCCATGAGAACCATAAGCATGTTCAATTTTGCAGGTTTGGAAAACTTTAATCCCTTTACGCATCCAAAAAATAATAAGAGCACGGTTACCCCAGAGAACAGAATCCATGACTAGAATAATCAAGGTGAGCCAGACACTCCAGGGAAGAGTTCGGATATTTTATTGAAAACATCCATAACCTGAGAAAATTGAGAAGCCAAGAAAATGTCACAATATGTATTATTATAAATATTCATGCAGGATGAAGTGAAAATGAGCACATCAGAAAAAATACATAACATCAAGAATAGAGAGAAGAACAGGTAATACTCAACAACAATTAAGTAATGATTATACTAATATGACAAATTTGAATAAAAAGTAATAAATAAATACATCAATTAAAAATCATATATTAGGGGAATCAGAAATCATGGTTGATGTGAAAAAGCTTCACCGTACCTCCTTATCATTTTGATATTTTGCAATGCTCAGTGGGTTCTGTGAACACTGCAATAGAAACATAATAATCTCAAGAGAATGAATATGATGTGTCATAAATTCATTTCTATTTACTTACCCACCCTAGTTTCCCACCCCACCAACTTTTAGAAAATAATAATTTACTCTACCCACCCCCATTATTCCCATAATACCTGAACCCTAGTTATAAAAAAATAGAAAGTTCCCCCTGACTCTCCTCCCAAAGGGCTGCTGCAACTGCAATGCCCTTTTCCTCCAATGGGGCATTTCAGGCGCCCAACAGGCCTGCCACCCAATGAGGGAGGCCATTCGGACTAGCCTCACCAGAGGCCAGCCACACCATTTGTTTTTTAAAAGTTGCTTTTCTGTATTTTTCAACAGTGTCCTGTAAAGTCATTTTACACAAGGACAATTTTAATAAAAAAGTGGGTGGAAGATCCCAATGGCACCACTCTAAATTAAATCAAAGTACTCTAGAAATACGTACATCCATGATGGCTGCTTGAACTCTTGGGTTTTGAAATGCCATGGCAACTTCAGGATTGGCCATTATTTTAGAAATTACTTCCTCAGGTGAAAGCCCAATTTGATCTGCAAAATATAAACAAATCACATTTAAACAAAATGCATGTCCTCAAAGGGATGATTTTCGGGCAATATTTGAATAAAATCAAATCTACTCTTGAATTTCCATACTAGTCTAAATCTCAGTTCAGAATTATAAATCATAAGTAAATGATAGAGTAAACTTGGATTAAAATATTTTACAAAACAAGAGGTGGGTATGGAGTAATTAATGGTTTCAATAGACCTACCCTTGGCGTAATTACATGATTTTGAACTTAGGCTTATACAAAAATGATCAAATCAACCAAGTCACTAGAACATATCATTCTGGCAAGATGGAACTGAAAACCTATCAAACTTGATCAGTAAAATGAAGTAGCCGGAAGATCAAGATTGGAATTGAATAACATTCATCAGAGCTATTAAATCTAATCCATAATAAATTGAAAATCCAACAAAAATCAACAGACTTTTCTACTTCAAACTTACCAAACTGCTGCTTTACCTCAGGACTGCTAAGATCAAAATTTTTCAATGAATCCATCATTCGATTGTCCCATTCATTGCTTCCGCTCATATTATTTCTGAGAGACACAAGCATATAAAAACATTAAGATTGCACAAAAAGGAAAATATCTTGTTTAGCAAAAGCATCAACACTGCTGTAGCCTACTGGCCCCACTCTTGTAACAAACCCCAACCCCCAAAAATAAAAACGGAAAGAAACATAATGCAGCCTGCTAGAGCACAACAGAAATTAAAACAAAATGTTTGAACATCCTACAAATTTAGTAGACATTAGTTTTTAAATATTAATTCTCCACCATATTGCCATAGGCATATTGTTGAAGAATGGATTCCAAACATCCCAGTGTTCAAATTCAGTAAACAGTACATCATATTGAGATACATGTATATAAGTAAAGCAAATGGAATCCTGTGTATATGCAACTGTCACGTATATTAACCTTTGTAATTCACAAATTTAACATGACTCCCTAAGAATCATGTTTGCTTATATATACACGCCAAAGATGAACAAATTTAACTAAACTTATTGAAAAAATTGCAACAAGAAGAAGCAAGACCACTGAGTTAATCAAGTTGCTTTAATTTTCAAGGTGAAGCAATGTTGTTGACCATGGTCAAAATTTTGTTACAGGAAGTGCTGACTTGATACATTTTCTGCTTACAAGACAGGATGTCAAAGACTTAAAAGGTAAGGTACAAAGCACATGCAATACACATGCATGGAATTCCCACCCTTTTCCATTTCCCACAAATTTAAAGGATCAAGGCTTTAAATTGATTCCAATTAAGTTTGATTAGAAGTGGCTAAACTCTATTTCGGGCTAAGTTAGTACATTTGATTAAGAAATTGTAGCTGTAGCAGATGGAAGGACAATTTTGCTCCACTTTCTTTTTCTTTTTTGTGATACAAAATTTTGCTTGACTTTGAAAAATGCAGGGATTTGGTTGAGAAAATTAAAAGTGAGGACAAAATCAAAATTTGGATCAAACTTCAGAGACAAAAACATATGTTCTGCCACAGCAAGGTAAAAAGCACAAAATGTTCACAATCTGAAAACATAATATCAAATGTAGATAAAGATGAGAAAAATAGGAACTTACAGCATGCCTTCTAGCTGTTGGCGATATTGTGGATTTTGTAGCATCCCTATCAAACAATGTGCGATCATAATTATTTAAGAGAAACAAAATGAATTCCCATCCTATTAAAAAAAAAAAAGTAATAGTGAAAACACATCCCCCACCATGAAACAACAAATGGTTGCAACAAACAAAAAATGAAAAATTTCTAGGTACATATGAAATGGGACAATATATTTACGCAAGAAGATTCACAATGATATGGGGCATCTTATGAAAATAAAGGCACATAAACATTTCTTCAAGCAGGAAAAAATGGACACTATTCTGCTTGGTGCCTCCAAAACTGACTTCTATAATAGAAGCTAAACAATGAATTATTAAACTAAAGAATATTGATTATTATGAGCTCCATGAAGGCAGAACTGAAAATTGCAAGAGAGATGAATTCTTACATTTGAAGGTAGTAGGATTTCTCATCTCCTCAGGTAAATACCTACAAAGAGATGAATAGAATTAATCTTCTTTTGAATAGCAATAAACACATGTGATTAAGATCCTCTAAAGGAGTATGTCCATGTTAAGTCAGGAACAGTGTCAAGTTATAAACAAATGTTAAAAACAATATTATCATGGATAATATATTGAGATAAAAAAAAAGGTCTACAACTAGAAGAAAATTGCAACATAATGTACTCAGCGAGAGTATCTTTTAATCAATGAAGCCAATTCTGGTAGAACATTCTTTATCACAAGAAATAAACTAATGGAATCAACAAGAAATTTGATAATGGAACTAAACATGGTGAAGACTTTGCCTAAGGACAATCCTTTTCATATCAAGGTCAAAATTTCTAGTAATAAATGGTGATATATGCCCGTAACAATAGACCAAGAAATGTTTTTAGTTTGAAATAATTATCGTAGCTCAACTGAGAAGACATTACATTTGACAAAGCTGAAAAAATTATTTGGCAAAGAAACCAAAATGTATTCATATAAGTAACATACACACACACCAAGTTCAAGTTGCATGCAAAATGCATATAATAAAAATTTTGATTAAGATTTTTTACTACCCAATCAAAGTACTGGCATTTTTACAAAATTTAGAAATATATTTAGTGTCAACCATAATAATGATGTGGCTAATCTTTTAGCTTCAACCATACCAACACACCAGGACAAAATCATTTATTGCAATTAGAAAGCACAAAAAGATGACAGAAGGTATAATACGGATAAACCATCTTTTGCACTGTCGGATCTTCCAACATTTTCTCCAAAGCTTCCACTGATATGACAGAATCTGCTTTTCCTATCCATTAATAAATGAAACATTCTTAAACTCAGTGATTAGATTCAAACAATGCAAAATTGAAAACAAAAGGCAAAGATAGTTGTGACCCACAGTATATTAATCATAGCCACATTTGACAAGATAAAACCAGAAGACTAGGATACATCAACCACTAAATGGCTATTTCAAATCATTCTAAATAGAATTACATGGTAATACAATCAGGATAGCTTCAATATCAATTTACAACACAGTTGTGTAATCTTGAGAACTGACAAAATTTGGCCTGACCTGTAAGTGATGATGATTCACATAATTTATTGATATAAATCCCATCCAAAAGTGAAATCCTGCCTTAAATTCCCTAATGTAAATGCAGCCCAAGTAATATAGTAAAAAAATAATAATAAGGTATCCAACATGTGGACTATTCACAAGATGCCCAAAAATATACGATGGCATACCTTTCTGATGTTTAAGATCTTATTTTACAAGGTTCTACACTATAAGTTTGTCGTGAGTTCATCTTGCCACTAAGGCCTAATGCTATATGGCCTCAAGTCAAAATGATTTGTTAGACATGAATTTTCAATCTATAATAATCTTTCAAAATACTCTCACTAACATAAGAGATCTTGTATACTGTTTAATTTAAATGGCTGTAGTTTCAATTAGTTTTGGACAACTTCACCTGATAGAGATGTACCTATTAATTTTATAATTTTTTATTTATCTATTTCATGTTTTATTAGAATATACAAGTTTTGGTGTGATCTAACACTATGATGTGAAAAATTGAGCTTCACTCTAGGTTACAAGTAAAATTGAAGGGTGGGCCTAAAGGTCTGGCCCAAGTCTGGCCCTTGCCTTTAGATCGGGCCGGCTCTTTAGAACTAGGGCCAAAGACAAGACTAGGTCAGGCCCAGGCCTAAACAAAATGTTCTGTCATGGCATCAATGCCTGGACTTAGTCCGGCCCAATCATGAGGACCTCCATGCATGAGTCCTTACATAACTAAAACCAGAGGAGCATGCTGAAGATGAAAATCAGCAGTTTTAGCAGTTTTTAAATACAGATATTGTCTTTGTCATAAGAACAAACAACCAAAAAAATTGACATTAAATCTAAAAGAAAAACATGCACTGCAATAATAAGGGGGTGCAAAAACATTAATTGATTCTTTACTTACTAGTGGATTGGGACCCTGTGGAAGCACCCCCCTGCTTAAAAGCAGCTCCATTTTGAGAAGCCTTCATAAATTATGCAAATAGTTAAATCTGAACATCAACTGAAAACAACAGCATCTTAAGAAACATCAATAAAAGATACTTACTTCCACATCATTCTGGGCATCCTTAGATGAACCTATTTCAGTATCATCTTTAAAGCTACTTTCAAAAGGACTCTTTTGTTCAGTTTCATCTGGAGTAACATCTACGAAAGCTGTGAATAGAAGATGCAGTTAGAATCTCTAAAAGAAACTTTCATAAGCAAACATTTCAATGTGCAAATATAGCCTGTCAAAAACTGCCATTAAGCTATGACAGAAAAAAAAATGTCAGATTGAGAAAATACAGCCACAAGAAATTCCTTGCGCACTATAAAGTAGAGACTATTGTAAGAGTGCTTCTTCACTACCAAATTTATTTGATTCTTTCTCCTGTTCTCTTTGGTCTTTGACATCAGTGGATGGTTTCGGTGGTGTTGCTGGTGTGGCTGGCGTGGCTGGCGTGGCTGATGTGGTTGGACTGGGAGGTGCTGTATCAACTCTGGTTGCAGTTACATCTGTCCAAGAAGGCTGAGAAGTTGCTGGAGAAGGTGAGGCAGAAGGCTCTGATGCTGGAGGTGATGGAAATGGAAAAGGTGATCCCGGAGAAAATGCAGCATTGTTGAACTGGTTATTTTGTGTATTCACTTGGCCCATCAAAGTCTTAAAAGCTTGTTGCATTGCATATTTCTGAAAGAAGATTAAAGGTAAAGTTAAGAGTAAAGATATGGAAAGACTGCAAGGTTAACTCATGTGCGCCACACGAAATGAACACTTTGTCTTTATAACATACATACATGCAAACAAATTAGAGGATGCCAATTTGTGGTAGTTTATTCTTTTTTTTTTTTTTTTTTTTTTTTTTTTTTTTTTTTTTTTTTTTTTNACAAAAAAAGACACAAACAAGATCACAGCTCATTTACTAAATGAGTGGCACAATACGGGTAACACATTTATTATATTTTGAGAGGATTATTTGCCATTTACATTGCTATTTCATATCAATTCCATGTCAATTATCTACCCATTTCATGTCACTTGTCAACATTTTAACATACACAGGCACAACACAACATTGTGCCAGAAAGATGCACAAGCATCTTGTGTTAATTTCATGCCAATTTCATGTTGTGTTGTAGCGTATTATGTTGTCATTCCCAAAATTGCAAACCCTACGTGCATGTTTGTACTTATGTATAATATACATATATATGTGCTTGATTATACCACCCACCCCCCTCCCCTCACACACCCATGTGCGAGCAGGCACATACATGTATCTATACCTACTTGTCCCCCTACTTTTCAGTTGTAAAATGTACCAATCAGAAAAAAAAAATCAGGCCCATTCACAACCATTAAATTTGTTTAACAGCACTCGACTGAAATAGTGACTTTATTTCCTAATTATTAAAATCCAATAATGTAATTAAAGTAGATCCATAAATTGTAGAAGGAAAAAACGCACCTTTAAGCTTGTAGCAACCTGCCATTACAATCAACTTGTCAAACATGCAGCAGAGGTAAATTGTTTAATAAATGTATATCTTATCAAACAAAGAGCATGCAAATAATCATTGTTCTCACCCATGAAAATAGGGCTGAAAGTCCAACACCAACACCAATCCAAAATAGAGGCGACCCTCTAAAAAAATAAATAAATAAATAAAGGTGAAAAGATTATATGGTTATAAATTTTTGCGCACAAGAGGGGAAAGAAAAAGCAACTGCAACTGCTCACAGAATGTCTAGTTAGAAAAAGGATCTGAGAAGATGCAGAGAAACATATGATTACATATTTGAGGGTGGGGGAGGTACTGAGATTTGTGGGTTGACACCAACTGAAGATGTTTCTTGACTACTTGAGGAAGAAATGCTCGCAAAACGTTCTCCTTGTAACTTCGCTGCAATTTTATTACAAACATACAGTAAAAGAACAATGTCATTAAAAAATTTATAAAAAAAAATTCACATGCAACAAAATTATAGGAAACACACCTTCACCATAGGATCAGAAAGATACACTAAAACTTGTGATGAAAAAAACAAATAAAATCCTTATGAAGCTAGCTTCTTCTTCTTGTTTTTTCATAAGCTAGCACATATCCTAATTCCTAGCGCGTCCAATTTCTAAAGTAAAAAACCCTGTTATAAACTACATTAAGAAAAAATATAAGTATATGAGCATTGTTTCTCCAAATTCAGGCGGCCATATTCAGTATTGCAGACCGAGTGAAAAGGCTATCTATTCCCAATTACAGTCAGTTTTTATTAACCAACTCAATTCCACCCAAGTATTGTCCGCTCTTTTATCACTAACTCTAGAAGTTTCAGTCGGCCCAAATACTACAACCTCATCTAAGTAGTAAGCCCACCCCAAGATGAGTGCTCTCATATTCCGACTTCCCGGGAGCTTCCGGTAGCACAGCCAAGACAGCCATGGGTTTTCTGAGAATTCAAGAGAAGATCACAGCGAGACGAGCCGTTTATCATTATGATAGGTGTCAAGTGGAAGTGCAGTGATGTATGCAGCTGAGGTATCCAAACAGACCGGTAAACTTGAACCTTGTTCCTAAATGAACTTAATTTTTATCCTTCAATTCAACTTACACCCACCAAAATAATGATCACATTTCATACAAGAAAGGCGAACCTTTCCCGTTTTCTGTACTATAAATTTGCAAACTGGAGCTGCAAATTTTAACTTTAGGCAGCTACCCACATATCAAAATAAAAAATTAGTACCTGGAAGACGAGAGGCATGGGAGCGGCCATTGACTCTTGAATTTTGAGAATTCATGGAGGCTCTGAGGTTGGCTGAGCATCGAAAGAGAGGGAATCGATGGAATGCGGTTGGAGCCGCTCTCCGTGGGTTTGGGTTGAGTGGTGGCGAGCGAGGCAGTGAGTGGGGAAGAGACAGTGACGCCATGACCGCTTGAAGATAATCAGGACAGGAGCTCTGCAATTGTATCAACAAGGATAAATCTAAGCTTTGGTAGGGTTTTTGTGCCAGCTGGAGAAGAACCCGAACGCAAACAGAGTGAAGAGACAATCTCTAATTTATTTTTTTTTCTTTTGGAGCGGTGGCAGGAAAAAAAAAATATATATATTATATTTCACTTTGTTCATGTAGTTTAAACATCATTGCAATTAAAAGACATGTTAGTATTTTGATACATTAATTTGTTAATTAATTATTCAATCGCTAATGTTATATAAAGTACATGATTAAGATCAAAATTATTTGTAAAATACAAGATTAAAAACACAATAAATTTGATAACTCAATAAAAAAATGCTAAGATGTTCCTAAATTGTAACGATTTGTAAACTAAAGTACCAAAATTATGAAATTCATAACAATTGAAACTACAATAAAGTGGAACTTAACTCAAACTACAAAAACTAAAAGTGAACTTTTATATATATGACATCAAGGATCACTCCATATAGTATTTCAAATACCCGAACAATTTATTTTTTAGATTTATATTTAAATATTATTCTTACAACAATTAGACAAATCATTAAGTTATAAAATTTTGATCAAATAAATAGACGAACAAAATATTTTAATAAACATTTGAAATGGTGACAACTTAATCAACAATCAAATTGCAAGGACAATTCTTCAATAGAGACCAATAAAAAAAAAGATGTTCTTATCATCAAAATACAATATAGAATGGACCTCACAAGAGATCCCTTCCTCAATGAAATGGGCCTCGATATATTTAAGGGTTGCAAAAGGGAATCAAATTCTAATTCATTAACCACAAATCTTTCCTATTCCTTGTAGTAAAAAAATAAAAAAGTATTGAATTGGCCTAAGATGTCTCACACTTGCAGGCAACTTTGAAACCTCCGGTAAAAGGCAAGATGGTCAAAGGCTTATGTGTTTGCTTTACTGTTGTAGTGACAACATACTTCAGTGTTGCAGTCTCTGGGCACTGGGCATTTGGGAATCAAGCTATGGGAACACTTCTATCAAATTTCATGGGTGGTGAGAAGCCTTTGGTACCTACTTGGTTTTTTACTAGGTTTTTACTAATGACCAATGTCTTCACTCTTTTGCAAGTGTCTGCTGTAATAGTGGTAAAGACAAAAAGCATGCAGATGGCTACTCCATTTGTTTGCAATGTCCTACTAAATTTGAAAATGGGTGACAATGCCTGGCTTTTCTTTAATTATTTTTCTTAAAGGGGGCCTAGGGTCTAAACAATACACACTTACACAAAACTAGCAGGTAACACTCTAAGCCTAGATATGCTCTGAAGATCAACAAATAAAGTGTTTGAAAAAAAATTTACAGACTCAAAGATCAATCAATTTTTCGTTCGTAATGTTGTAACAAGACTGATTCTCCGGTCACCATACGTTATTGTAGCTACAACTCTTTGGAGATATCATGGCATTGTTAGAAGCATTTGGGTACATTCTTCTAGATTTCATTTTGCCAATGATTTCTACAATGTAACCTTCTAAGTTTGAAGTTCAAACCCACCAAAAAAAGCCTTATTTTTTCGGTTAACATGTTAGTCGGGAAAGGGCAGTAGCATCAATTCCACAAATAGTTCTTGATGCCAAAATTATCGCCTATTTGCTAACATGTAAAGATGACATAAAAGCCATGCATCCAAATCTATAACTGAAAATGTGGATTATTAGGTGGTCTTCTAAAATAATTATGATTTATTTAGGCAGATTTTAAGATTTTAAAGGTTAGGGTGAAAACAAAAGGAAGAGCCTTGGCTATACATACCCACAATCTCACACAAGATCTTTTGTTTTCTATGCTTAGAAGAAATTAGATAAAAAATTTCAATCACACAAAATATATATGCTCTTATTGCTCATTTTTATTTTATTTCCTTTAAGTATGTTTCTCAGTTTTTTGCTCATATTTTGGTACCATATGACTTAGATCCGAATAGAACCTTGTCTTAAATCTAAGAGATCCAAATTAAAAACGATTTTCAATCCACAAGCAGAGGGACTGGGATAGTGAGAGAGAAGAGAATCAGATAATGAAAAGAGAGAGTTTGTTTGTTTGTTTTGCAACAATCCCACATCGGAATGAAGCAAAACCGTAATGCCTTTTTTTTATTGTAAACAGAGTAAATAGTTATTTTATTCCTCAAACTATTACACTTGTATAAATTTACTCTCCAGACTTCTAATTTGAAAAATTAAGGATTTTGACTATTTTAGCTTTGACAATTGAGGATTTTTCTATCAATTGAGCAGGAACTATGTAAATTAAGATAAAAGTTTTCAATTGTCAAAATTAAAAAAGTCAGAATCTTTCAAATTAAAAGTCTAAAGAACAAATTATTATAAATGTAATAGTTTGGGGAACAAAATAGCTATTTACTCTCGTTATAATAAAGAAGGCATCCTAAGTCAGCTCGTACATCACACCACCATCACTTTGTTGACACATTGTCGATCGATCACTTTCTAAGACCAATATATCGCTTGGCCAAGGCAAACCAATTGGTTGATTTGGAAAGCCGATCCTTCAGTCGGCTTCTACAAAATTTCATCGAGTTCTCACACTTTCGCCTGTCTTTCCTCCTAGCCAACATCTACTACTGTGGCTTTATCTCATCCATTGAATATAAAAAAGATCAAGAACCAAGATCTTGCCACCTTAACAATCCAAATTTTTTGAAATTCTCCTAACTTTGAAAATTCACCAAAAATTTTGAACTCTGAAAAATACTACGAACTCGTAGCAACAAATATTAATTTTCTATGGGCTCAAAACTAACATTTGAGAAAAATCCCAACACCTCAAAAAGAAATTTCAAATAACTAAAAACAAAACACAAAAATTTTTCGAGACCTCACATTAATAACAGTCATTTTTACGTGATGACATAGGTGAACGTGACTCCATAAGATGAATTTTATGTTTTATGTTGGTTTCATTAGTTTTTAACATATTTATATTAAAAAAAGATATAAGGTATATCTATAAGTATTATTTTTATACAGTTCAAATAGCTATTGTTGTACAGTGGCAATTGTCAAGAAGTCGGTGACACTCTCAAGCGCCCAATACTATTAACTAAGCACTCAATAGGTCCTGTATTGCACACATTTCATTAAAATAGACCGAGCTGGAAGTATGTTGTAGCAAGGGGTTGAGTTATTAGCCTTACTTTTCAACTGGACTATAAAAAGAAATAACCCTATAATTTAGGATAAATTACAAATAAATCTAAAAATTTTTTCTTAATTACATTTTAATCAATTTACTTTTCATAATTTCATTTTTATTACTAATATTGACCAAAATCAAATTAGACTTAGTGAGTAATTAAAGTGTAATAGAATTTCGAAATTTATTGACTTTTATATGAAAAAGAAAATTTACATTGACTATTACATAATATTAAAATAATTTATCGTTAGAAAAAAAAAATAAATAAGATTGAACCAAAAATTCAAGACCAATCCGGCCTACTCATCCGAGGCAACACATGTACCGCCACAGCTTGCAACATCGGCGGCGGCTCCACCACCCAAACTCTCCGCGGCACCACCATGACATCCACCACCGCAATCCTGTTCCCATTAGCACAAACCACACAAACTCTCCCCTTCCCAGCACAAATTTGCTCAGCCTCTCTCAACACCACCGACTCCATCACTTTTTCCCAACAATCCCTCTCATCATCATACCTTTTCAAAGCTCCTTTTCTCTCATCCACCACATACATCACTCTCTCATCCATGGTGGCTGCTGGTCCATTCCACCCTTCAAGCATTCCTCGAGGCATGTCCTCCCATCTGTCCCTTTCAACATCATAAACAGCCCCTTCGTTCACACTCACCATGCAAAGCTTCCCTCTATATGCACTTGCCTCCACAGCTTCCCTACTAAACCTCACATTCTTAAGCCCTGCCTTCTTATCCCATCTCCACTCCAAAAACTTCCTCTTCATGTCCCACTCCTCCATTGACCTCGCCACATCCCCTCGGTAGTTCAACCCAAACCCGCTTGCCACGTAGACCGACCCACCAACTGAGCCTGCCGCACACCAGCGGCGGGGCTCAGAGAGTGGTGGGCCGAGGAGCCATTGGTTGGACAATGGTTGGAAGACTAGTGGGTGGGATAGTGCTGGGAGGAAGTGGTGAGTGGCAGTGGTGGTGGTGGCGGCGATGAGTACAAGGCGGCCGGAGACAGTTGTGGATTGGATGGGGAGTTTTCGAGAGAGGAATGATGGGTGGTGGTGGAGGAGTTGGAGAGGAGGGTCGTAGGGAGGAGGAGGGAGGGGTGTCCATGAGTTGGAGATGGGATCAAATGAAGAGAACACAATGGAATTGAGGTAGTTTTTATTGTTGTGATGGGAGAGAAGGGCATATAGAGAGAAGAAAGGAGGGAAGGAAGGAGAGTAGATGAGGCGCCTCCATGAGCGGCAAACTGTGTAGAGGATTGAAGGGTTGACTCTTTCAAGGCAGAGGTGTGCAAGGTGGTTTGGTAAGCCTGGCAATAACAAAGTCTCATCATAGGAAGAGTGTGCGTGTGCTTGAAATTGTTGTGTTTCAGTAGGGCTAGCTTCCATGGCTACCATGCATATAGGTGTATAGATCAACTCGACCAATATTGATTGGTGTGAGAATTAGTTGTAGTATGTACTTCTAATTTCTAGTGGTTTTTCTTCCATGGCTACCTTTTGATGCATCTAATTTCCTTTTATGCTCGTGTGGCCGGGTTCACTTTTCTTATCGGTAAAGTAGTCTTTAGTGGATCATCTGTGTATATATATATAATATGATATACATTTATAGATATTTAATTCGTTAAAAAATATATACCTGTATATATATTTCGTTAATATTTATAGCTGTACATAGATGTATATATAAAGTAGTATATTGTGTAACCAAGTGCAACATTTTGTTCATCAAAAGTAACAACTTTTTTTAGTTTAGAAAAAAACTGAGGAATTGGGGGGAATTAGTTTTCGGCCTAAATTCTTGTATAATGTCATTTTTATTATAGAAAATTACAAATAAATCAATAAAATATTTTTAAATTACAAATAGGTCAATGCATAATTTCATATCCCATAATAGTTAATGGTATATTTTGAGAAATTACATTTTAGTCAATGGCCCACCCAATACCTAATTTATTTTTAAAATATTAATTTTGTTAATATACTTTTTTGCCCTTAACACTGTGTATTATGTGCCACGTGTCAAGTTGTTATTAATGCTGATTACTTAAACTTCCACGCGTCAGCTATCAGTGATACTACTGATATATGTTTCAAAATGTCTTGCACACAGTGCTAGTGGCAGCATGGTAATTAAATCATTTTTTTTTGGACAATTGCATTCAAATATAATTTCAAAATTTTCATTTTAGTCAATACATAAAGTATTGACTATTTTGAAATTGGAAATTATAATAGTGATTTTTACGTAATTCACCCTTTTTATTATCACTGCTCTATGATCTATTCTATGAATCACTTATTAGTATTTTTGGTATATTTGTGTAACTTCTAAATAATTACATTTATGCAAGTTATTAAAAATTAGGATTTATAAGGACTTAAGATTTTAAGCTTCAAGAAAGTTGAAAAACAACAAATAAAATTTTACCCATAAATCAAATACTGAAAAACAACAAATTAAAATCTAAACTTGAACCTAGAATTCAAATACTAACAGACAACAAATGAAATAAGGTTTTACTATAATTCAGTCAAAAACGTTCGAATTCTCATGCAATTACAATTGAGTTTGTAAATAATATATAAAAAAAGTTGTTAGGCTAATCGGTTTAACAATATAATGACTAAACTTAAAAGTTAACATGATGCATGCATTGAGAGAGATTAGGTAAAGTTGTAATAAAAATTTAAAAAATAGTCGAATAATATTAAAAAGTTGACATAAAGTTTAATTTGGCCATATTGGGCAGCATAGATATTTTGTTCAAAAGTTGTATATTGTACAATTTATGATTCTTTAAATTTTTTTTTTTTTTTGCTTGGTAATCGGTAATCCACATCATTACACGATTCTTGATGATACATTGATTTCACTTCTAAGTGCAAATCTTGTCTTTATTATAGATCATACTTTCAAAGAGAATCTGCCAGAGATTTTGGATGGAAAATGGCCACACATATATGTAAGATGCATGTAGTTCATCATATGTCGTTTTCAATGTATTTGTTTTTTTTCTCGAGTATTACTTCATATAATATATTTCAAATTGTGATGTATATCATTCTTTCTCGAGTAACGTAGTTCATAATAAAGACAAGATTGGCGGTCCTGAATCCTGAGTATGATTTTATTGCTTTCCTTAATCTTATGCAACTTTCATGAGATGGGTCCAAACTCCAGCTTTTGTTGATCATGAAGCAATAAATTCATTGATCCGAGTAAACTTTTCAACGGTGCATGGTTAGCTTGATATCAATACAACAATATGGATTATTTTACCTATTATTTTTTTGGTATATATGGGTCTTACTCTTATACAAGTGTGTGTCTTACTTCTATTAAAAAGATACATTATATATATTATATGGTCAGTTAATTAAATTGATTCAAATAGCAATACTTAGTTGATCGATATAAATTATTTAAAATAATTCTAAATTTTTCAGATATATAGTATAGTAGTTATCTTGTAGAATGGCAAAAGTCTAATTTGCAGGAGGCTGAAACGTCCAACTTGTCCAAGTTCATCCTCATTATCCACTTTTTTGTTGGTTCATAAAGATACAATTAATTGCATTGTTACCCAAAAAAAGTATACAATTGCACCAATATGTCTTTCATCTGTATTTATTTTGTTTGTTATGTGAGACTGCATATGAATTGCCGACTATGATTGTCTATAACATCATAAGCTATATATTTATGATCTATTTATAGCTTGTTGTGTCACCCAACCAAGGGTTGAATTAGTGAACTTTGAATAATTTGTGGGGTACATAAAAAGTTTTGAATGGATTTTAGTTGAAGGAAAGATAGAAAAAGAAAAGCAACGACCAAAAATCATTAATAGAGAAAGGTGGGAGTTGAAAAGCGTACAAGCATGATAAATTTACAAAGTTTTGGTGAGAGTAGTTAGAAGCAATAAATACACAGACCTCATCAAACTGGATTTCACCTGCAAAGCAACTCTGAGCTATTTAAAGCAGTGTCGTTGAAATTATTTACAAAAAAAAATGAACATATAGAATTTAATATTAAGTAATAATTGAATAGTAGGGACTAAAATATCTTTTTATATAATTAATATTAATCCTTTTTGTCCATAATATTAATTTATGAATGAATGAATTTGAATATATAAATATTGGTGGTGACCGGCCGTGAATAGGGAAGGCTTTGAATGCCTTTTGTTTTGGTAATCGGAATAATTGATTTCTCATATTTTGTCATAAAATAAAGAGATAATTATCAAAACACTCATTTTGGACTACCTTCTTCCTAAATAGTCCACTTATTTAATTGGGTTTTTAGGGGGTCTAGCTAATTTTCATCCGGCCCACCTTTTGTTTTCCCCCGGCCCACTTGTTTTTTCCGTCTCTTCTCCGTTTGTCCGTGTCTTTCATTTCTCACATTTCAGATCTGACTCTCTCTCTGTGTCTCTCTCTCATGTGCTACATTCAGATTTCGAAATTCAAGCTTTGGGGTCAGGAATGGAGGATCTTTCGGAGATAGAGATTGGGACCTCTGTGGAGTCGTTCTAGAAGTTCGTGGACTTGTAGAGAAAGCTATTCCATAGCCAGATCGATCAACTCCAGAAAATCATCGTCACCCAATGCAACCTCACTGGCACCAATCCTCTCTCCCAATAAATGGTGCCTTTTCGAATTTGAACTACGTTTTGTGTTTGCTTGCCGAGAAGTTAGAGGAAAATATAGAAGGATTAGAATAATTAGCACAATTTTTTTTAATTTTCATTTTTAAAAACCAATTCTAATATTTTTGTTCTGTTTTTGTTGGCCACATGCAGGCAGCCGGTGCTCTTTCTATTAAATTGGTTAGTCTTGGAAGTAGAATTTGTATTGCTAATTATGCTTAATGATTGATGTTTTATACTTCTTGAATTTGCTCCTTCAGCTACATATCTATTTGTTTTCTATTGTATGACACGGTTTGATCATTGCAAGCACCAACACCTTGCCTTATTTTGCAACACTTTCTTACCAATTGCAAGCTATTTCTTTTCTACCCATACTCACACTCAATGACTCAAATTACAGTCCACAACTTTCTTAAAATCCCATGGCCCCTTTTTTTTTGTTACTGCTATGCTTTGGTGCGCAGCAGCAAGAATAAGAGGGTCAAGATTAGTAAGGCCACAATGTGATTTTTTTAATTCTTAATCTTTCATATTGGCAGGTGTGGAACTATGAATAAAATTTTAGAAGCTTGTCATATTTAGTACTCTGAATCTTATTGCCCTTTGGTCCATCAGTTTATACTCTTAGCATAAACTGTATATAGATATACACATGCATGCCTTATATTTTTGAGCTGACCAGTTATAGGAACAATGGTCATGCCATTTGTTGAATCTAATTTTGATATAACTCAAGCAATGAAAGCCATGTTGCAAATGGGCCTCAAGCAATAAAACTTTCTGTTGTGCCAAAGGTTGAAGGCGCAGCCAAGTTAATTTGTTGAAGTTTACATTATTGCATTGTTGCATGACTTCTCTCTATGTGTCTGTTGCTAAGAAAATAGGTAAAGTAGCTGGCCTAGTGTAAAGTTTGTAATGACCTATATAGCTTAGCACAACCAGTTTTGGGGCAAATAAAATAGGTGGTGATATGGTAGCAGAGAGAATATTTTCAAAATAAATTTTGTTATGTATTTGATTTTCTTGATGGACCTTTTTAATGTGTTTGTTCAGTTTCTATACGTGTTACTCTTAGTAACAAACTATGGCGAAGGTTTCAATTCATACTATTTCATGTGTCTATTACCTAATTGTTACTGTGTGACAGTAGCAATCAGGTATTGGTATTGTTTAACAGTAACAATAGCGTGATATTATTACTCTGAATATTGTGATTTTTTATTATTACTTTGAATAGCTTGATATCAGCCTTTAGCAGTTGCTTTGACTTTGCTTTTGATTAACTAAATAAATTTCTTTATGTAATATTCAATTTCTTGATAGTAACATTAGATTCTAAGTATGTTCAGTATGTAAGCATTGGATTATAAGTAAAATACTTGATTGTTACTGTCGGGCAGTAACAATAATTTGATTGTTACTGTCCGACAGTAACAATAATTTGATTGTTACCTTTCGACAGTATCAAATATATCTGACAGTAACAATTTTTTAGATATAAAAAAACAAAAAAAAAACAAGTTTTTATACTATTTTTGATGTGTTTATATAAATAAATAAAAATTTGTATAAGTGTTTTTTTATTTTTTTTATTTTTAGCAAAATAAGAATTGTTACTGTTGGACAGTAACAATTAGGCGATTGCTACTGTCGGACAGTAACAATTAGGCGATTGCTACTGTCGGACAGTAACAATAAGGTGATTGCTACTGTTGGTCAGTAACAATAACATGTAGTTACAATACCTAATTGTTCTCTAGATGTGGTTACTATTCAACAGTGACAATTCTCTAGATGTGGGGAAAAAAAAAAAACTTCATTTTTTTTGTTTTATGCTATTTTTGATATTTTTATGCAAAAAGAAAAAATGTAAAATTTGTATAAGCTGCCTTGTTTTTTATTTTTTTGCAAAGTGAGAATAGTTACTATTTGACAGTATCAATTATCTAGATGTAGGAAATAAAAAATTGCAGTTAAAAAAAAAAAGAAGTACTGTAGCGTTTAAGTTTTTAAAAAGTGGACTGGCAAGGAAATTGTCTTTCGCATATGGGCTTTTTAATCCCTGTTTTTGTCCAAATGGACTTATAAAAAAAAGACCCAAAAATTAATTCAAAATATATTAAGGTGGTCAATTCAGTAATTATAAATGTTTTGACCTTAATTGGTTGTTTTTTTTTATGTGGCAAATTAAATATCTAACTTCTAACCAACTATTGTGTTATAGGAAAAGGAATGAAAAATATCTCGAGATTCTTTTCTTACCTAGGGATTAACTAGGGCTTTGAACATGAACACCCAAGAAAAATAAATAATAGAACAATAGGAATTAATTGAAAGCTTAAGAAAGATGATATTAATTTAACATTGGTACTAAGAGAAAGTTCAATCTTAGTAGAGTTGCAACAAAAGAAAACTATAAAGAAAAATACTAAAAGGACTATAATTAAACTTTTTAATATTTAACGCTTAAATGATCTTTGTTCCTACTCGGACCATGTGTTTGACATCACTTATGCATGCGTGCACTAAGATTGCTTCTTCATAATTTTAAGAAGCTATCAATACTCACTACTACAATAGATGACCAAGATTCTTATGGCATGATTCATTTAAAGAAATACAACTTTGCATTTAACCTCACTTTTGCATTATTTTCGTCTCTTATATCACTCTATATATTCAGAGTCGTTTTATTTATTTATTTTTAACTCTTTGCTTTTCCTACCAATTTGTAAAGTACCAATACTTTTGACTCTTACTTATTTAATTCATGGTTATTACTGAAATGAAATGCCTTTCATAGAGGAAAATTTATCTCATAGATGTAGGAAGCTTAAGAAAACAGAAATGCTATCAACTTATTTTTCTATCATCGTTTGTTTTTTTTTCTTGTTCCCCATTCTCCTAACTTTCTGTACTGAAAAATTAAACCCAACATTCCTTCCTTTGGTCGCACCCATGCAGCCAAGTTAAGACAATATCTGACATTATGCCCTAAATGTAATGAATTAAACGTCAAAAAATAAATAAATAAAGAGAATGTAATGTCTGCAGATTGAATTGCTCATTTATGCTTGTTGTTGGAGTTGGGCTAGCAAGGCCTTTTTCTTGTATTTGGGCTTAGGCTCCCAACTAACCAAAAATTAAGAAAAAAGTAAATATATATTAAGAAAAAGAAAAAAGGAAAAATACAATACAAAAGCAAATAGCTAGCAAATGTTTTGAGATACAACAAAGTTACAAATGAGTACTGATAGAATTAAATGTAGTGGGTGGAATTGATTACTTAAGCTATCTCACTGATCTGGTCAGCCTGTTCCGCGGCTTCGTTTTTGGAGTGGTAGAATTTCTCTATGAATTTGTGAATATGAACAAGTGGTGCAACTGCAGAACTTGCATACAATGTTTTCAAGAATTGATAGGACTTGACCACAACGCTCACAAAACAAATGGTCCAGAAGACGAGGAACAACCACCCAAAAGCTGGAACAAGCATGAGAAATAGTAGAATGGAGGCAAGAGTTCCACACAAAATGCTCACTTTCTTCATGAATACTTGAGCTGCACCCAAATCTTGGAGTATCATCTTGTGAGTTGCCAATGAACCCACGTAAAGGAATAAAGCAACAATAAACATGACTGTATTCACGTAGTTTGTGACAAATGGAGACCCAGTTCCATTACCAGCGGCTGCTCCTTGCTGCTGTTTCAGTTGGAGGAGCAAGCCCTCCATGGTGAGGAGAAAGAAAATATATTTGTGCAATGCCTTGGTAGGAGTACTGTCATTTTGCTCCCCACTTTTGCTGTTATCAATACGAAATCACCATGTACAAACATTAATAACAAAGCTTTTCTCACAAAATCACCAAGAACAAGAGATCCAACTGAGTTCCATAATCGAGAACTGAGTTGAACCGAGCTCCATCATGAGAAACCGAGGTTCATCATCAAGAATGGAACGAAGAAAACAGGCGGGAAACCTGAGAATTCTAAGGCTTGAGGGGTCGAAATATCAAACACAAGTAACAAAAAAATATACTAACATTCAAAGGAAGGGCCTAAATTACAAGGTTTTCACCCATCCTCGGACCTCCACTATGAGCTAATATCTTGGACTCTGATTCATTAAATAACAAGGAAGCTAGCTTCCAATGACATCACAGCTCAAGATATCAGCTCATAGTGGAGGTCAAGGATGAGTGACAGTGACACATCAAATATACATTAAGGCAGTGTTTAAGAAGCTTAACGAGTTCCGTCGTCAAGAACAAGTTCCATAATCAACAAGTGTAGAAAAATTATGTTCCGTTGCGAGTTCGAGCAACAAGAACAAAGTTTGATCAAAAAATTTGATATACAATAAACAAAAGAAAAAGAGATTGGATTTGTATACTAACACTTGTGAACGTGGAGAGTTGATCGAAGCGTTGTCTTCCATTAATTCCACCCTTAATGCAGAGCTCACTTTTTTCTCCCCTTGCTCAGTTTGTGAACAAGCTGGATGATATGTGATGAAATGTGAGTGCGCATCCAAGCTTCTTTTAAAGAGCCCGTTTACCTGACCGAATAAGAACTTTCACCATTAATTTGATGCCAAAATGACAAAGCCCCCGGCTTTCACTAATAAAAAAAGTGGTGCCCGAGTCCCAATCGGTCATTCAACATCACAGTTTCTCTGCGTTCCGACATGTTCTTTGTTGGTATTTCCATGTTAACCTCATGTGGGTCCCTTGGCCAAAGAAAAAAAAAAACCTCATGTGGGTCCATGGCCAAAAAAAAACCTCATGTGGGTCCATGGCCAAAAAAAAACCTCATGTGGGTCATCTCATATATGAGGCACCGATTAATAAATAAATAACTCATGTGGGTCATCTCATATATAAGGGTCTATTAATAAATAAATAACTCATGTGGGTCATTTTATATATAAGGAAGATAAATCTTGACTTGACTTGCGGTGAAGTAAAACAGTATGCATATTAATGGAAAAATCAGTATGAAGATTGTGATGTAAAACAGTGAGTACAAAATGAGTATGAAGATTGTAATGTAAAACTACTCTGATAGTTAATAATTGTTAAATTATATATGATACTGAAAGTTTTTTTGATTTATTTATTTGAAAAAAAAACATTTTACTAGTTTATAATTTTTATCTACAAATTTATATTAGTATTAAAATTGTAAATTACAAGACAAAATTATTAAATAAGTATGCATATTATTTTTGTAAAAATATTTAATTTTAATGGTACAAATAAAAGAGGATAATGATTGTCATTTTGTTAAAAAATTGAATATAGATTGGGTATAAAATTTTTTTGCCCACAATTGTCATTCACTATATATAGTTTTGAAAAGCAGGTTTATAGCTGTAGTGAACATCTGTAGTGAGTGACCTCAAAAAAATAGTCACTCACTATAATTTTTAGATTTGTTACCAAATACCAAAACTGTTTTAAATGACTTAAAATTGTCACTCACAACAGTTTTTGGGTATCTTACTACAATCCCAAATAGGTCTTAACCAAAAAAGATAAAATCTTAATAACATACTTTTTTACCTTTTTTGTAAGCTGAAACAGAGCTGTGAGTTTATGGTTAGCAGAGCTTTGAGTTTTGATCCATGACAAAATTACTGGTTTTCATCTCTACGTCTGGCAAGACAAAATGGACAATAGGTGTACCCTTCAAATGAGGGTAATAAGTGCGTTCTAACAGAGATTTGAGTTCTCATCCACAACGAAAATTATTCCCATTACCAGCTGATCCACTCGATCTTTTAACAGATATATAATATTGACAATTATATATTGGCCAAAATAAATACTCACAAGAAAGTTAGAAACTATATACAAGGCAAAATGGACAAAGTTAATATACTACACAGAACAAAATTTAAAGCAAAAGAGTTAAGATTTGTATACTAAAACGTAGAGATCAAGTTAACCCAAGTTTTGTTCGCTATTAATTCCACGCGTTATGCCGAGTGACCACTCGATCTTCAGAGAAATGCAACTATTGAAGAAGAAATGCACGTTTTATTGAAATGGCGCTTGCACTTTGTTACAGTGTCTGAAATGTGCAAGTGACTTGCGCACAAACTACCACAAGAGCGAATATGACAAATGGGCCAAAAGGTCAAAAAAAAGAAAATATGACATATGCACCCAAATGGACCAAAAGATCAAAAGAAAGAAAAGATGAGCCAATTCGATGTTACATATTTAATGAGCCAATTTGATGTTACCTATTCCATGAGCCAATTTGATAGTTAATTAGATATTCCATGAGTCAATTCGATGTTACATGTTCCATGTTCCATGAGTCAAATCATAGAAAAGGATAACTCCAAGAAAGCAGGTGAGACCGAAACCAATAGCAATGACAAAAATATAGGTTTATCCCACAAAGCCTCTACCCCATCTCCCTTTTGATTCTCAAAGATCAATAAGGCTAGTCTAAAGGAGCATAAGTTTGCATACTTGTAATTGCACCACCAATTAACTTCCCTGCCATTATTGGAACAGTACTCTCAACATGAGTATGAAATTCATGTTTGTTCACTTCATAATGTGATGCATTAGCACTTTCACTGTCAGATTATAACCAAAAACAAAACAAAGAAGACAGAAAACTAGGTAAATTGAGACTGAAAAAAAGGTGGTTGGGCTTAATAAAAGTCATAAGAAAAAGAGGAAAAAATTATCAACATTGTATGATCCAACATTTCCAATTCAATCCAAGTACCCAATTCCAGTATGTCTAACTTTTGAGAGAAGGATTGGGATTCAAAATCTTACCTCCCTAATTCTGATCATCTTCTGTTACAATGACTAACAGTTACAAGATCACCATCAAGAAGATAGAGGTTCCCCACACAAATATCTGAAGTAAATTTACGGGGCATACCATAAATTTTAACTTGGTTGACTCTCTTTTTCTGGAAATCATACCAAACAATGCTGCAAAAGTCTTTCCTTAAAAGAACCATTTCACCACTCTTTGAAAACACCAATGGTCTGCAAAACTTAAAAACGCAAGGCAAGGCTCCCTGCTCAATAGAATAAAGCATAGTCCAAGATTTTGTCACTCCATATTCCTTCATAATCCAAACATCATTTCGGGTCCCGAAACGAGTCACACAGATACATAAGCAGCCTCCCAAGACATGAAGACTCAGCTTAGAATTGTGATAATACCCAATAACCGGGGTGGGGAACTCGTTATATTTCTCACTCGCGAGATCAAGGGTTAGAACCATGAACCGATTATCATCAAATTTATTTTTCAACAGCCAATGTAGAGCACCATTCAAAAACTCGCCATGTGATTCCTCCCATTCAAAATCATTGCGAGGTAAGTCTTGGATCCTTTTCCATGAGTTGGATTTTAGGCTATAAACCTTCACTTCAAAACTCACAATAAGTTCAATAACGCTATTCTTATTAGCAAACTGCACTATTCTCACAAGTTTATGGTCATCGTTAATTGAATCATACCCGAATCCATAAGACGTAAATGCTCGCCTCGTACCTGAGGGCTCCTCAACGGGTGCCCAGGGAATCTTCTTGAACCTTTGAATTGACGGATTCCAAATATCAAAATCAATGGAGTTGGGAAAGCAAACCAAACCATTGCAGTAAAACAATCTGCCCAGAGGTAAGCAATGGTGTTTGAACGGATGCTTAATTTTCACTGCTTCTGTGCTGAAAGAGTCATCGTCGTAAAAAGCCACTGAAAAGGAACATCCTGACCCAAGTGGGTTAATTAGAAGGGTGCGATGAGAGTTGGTTTGGATGGAGCGTTGGTAATGGGCTTTGATGAAGTGTTGGTGGTGGATGACAGCATTCCAAGTTTTGCAAACACACATGCATACTATTAAATCCTTGGGCGGGAGGCGTAAAAGGATTTCAAAAAGTAGCCAATCAGGAACTGGAAAGTAGGACATGCTTGAAACTCGTTCATGGTTAATCGGACGGCAGCGGCTTCGGCGGTGGCAGAGCTTGCCGGATTCCATGTTAGGGTCAGAGGGTAATAGGGTATGCTGTTCTTGGTTTTCAACTGCTTAAAACAGAGGCTGGTGCCTTCTGGGCTTAGGCCCTTTTTTTTTTTTTTTTTTTTTTTTTTNTTTTTGACTTTCATCCTTATTTGAAGTTTTATTCAGACCCAAAAAAACAAAAAAAAAAAAAACTTTCAAGCTTCCCTTTTGTCCAAGTAGAAGCCATTTTAATTTAGGCACAGGTTATTTAGATCACTCTCTATTATTGAATTGATTATCATTTGACCCTTTGACACTAATCTACCGAAATATTTGTGTTATTTCGATGGCCAACTGCCCAATTTTTTGTATATTTCGATAATATACTGCCAAATTAGTCTATAATATTTACAAAAAAAGATAAAATAGAAAAAATTAATTCAAAATATATTAAGGTGATCAACTCAATAATTATAAATGCTTTGACCTTATTGGTTTTTTTTTTTTAATGCGGCAAATTAAATATCTAACTTCTAACCATCTATTGTGTTATAGGAAAAGGAATGAAAAATATCTCCAGATTCTTTTCTTATCTAGGATTAACTAGGGCTTTGAACATGAACACCCAAGAAAAATAAATAATAGAACAACATGAATTAATTGAAAGCTTAAGAAAGATGATATTAATTTAACATTGGTACTAAGAGAAAGTTCACTCTTAGTAGAGTTGCAACAAAAGAAAACTATAAAGAAAAATACTAAAAGGACTATAATTAAACTTTTTAATATTTAACGCTTAAATGATCTTTGTTCCTACTCGGACCATGTGTTTGACATCACTTATGCATGCGTGCACTAAAATTGCTTCTTCATAATGTTAAGAAGCTATCAATACTCACTACTACAATAGATGACCAAGATTCTTATGGCATAATTCATTTAAAGAAATACAACTTTGCATTTACCCTCACTTTTGCACTATTTTCGTCTCTTATATCGCTCTATATATTCAGA
>QANT01002187.1:0-13486 GCA_003254885.1 Purshia tridentata | reverse complement strand
ATAACTTTTCCCATTTTTAAAGTTCTATTTCCCAAGTTCGAATTCACCATTCATCTCCTGTATAATAAAATAAAAAAAGTTTAATAACAAGGGCTAATATAGTAATTAAATGTTAAACCTCTCATTGTCCACGTATCGGGAAGATGCTTTGTTCCTGGGACATTCAACATATTTATAGATCCTCTATGTATATCTACTTTTAGCATGTGCTTCGTGAGGCAAATTTTGTAGTTGATGGTTTAGCTTCCTTGGACATTCTTTAGATTCCGATAATGTTTGGGACTGTTTTCTCTCTTTCGCTACTCTATTTCTGCCAGCTTCTAACTTTGATTGCTTTTGAATTGGTTGTCTGTAGGGGGTCTTGTGTTGTAATTTTTTTTATTATATTTAAATTTTTATGAATTTAATTTTTGAACTGCATTTCTATAATTTGATAAAATTTCAGTTAAGATTCTTAAGAACAAATTAATAACTCCATTCAAATTTATTGACAGAATGGATGTATGAATTGTACGTAAATACATAATGAGTTATATGACTTGTAGGTTATCCCAAATTTAGTATGTATATTTTCTAAAATATGTTTAGCCCACAAAAAAATTTTCATTTGACTTAATATCACATAGTGGTTTTGTCTGTAGGGGGTCTTGTGTTGTAATTTTTTTTTATTATATTTAAATTTTTATGAATTTAATTTTTGAACTGCATTTCGATAATTTGATAAAATTTCAGTTAAGATTCTTAAGAACAAATTAATAACTCCATTCAAATTTATTGATAGAATGGATGTATGAATTGTACGTAAATACATAATGAGTTGTATGACTTGTAGGTTATCCCAAATTTAGCATGTATATTTTCTAAAATATGTTTAGCCCACACAAAAATTTTCATTTGACTTAATATCACATAGTGGTGTGATCAATCTATTCAAATTATAACACGTGTACAATTAATATATAAACTTTAGATTCTAAATAATTCTGTAAAACTGTACATGTGTGCTACAATGTAAGTGAATTAGTCACACCACCACATGGAGTGAGAAAAGTGACACACCAAATTTTTTCATAGTCCATAACCCAATCTATTCCCCAACTTTAACACACACACCCCCAACCCACTCTATTAATTTGGAAGTCAAGAAAACCCACACATGATTATGAAATATTAGTTTCGTTCATAAATAGAGATGATAATCTACTTCGAGTTTATTTTTGCTCACCATGGTAAATATTACCACCATCATGAATGAGTGATACCTGTCCTTTGGTTTCACTTGATTTACACATGTCATCCATTCATGATGGTGGCAATGCTCACCACCAACTTTTTTGTGGTGTGAACTCATCCACCTCTATGGAATCAACATATTTATCTTGTCTTATACTTGGAACAATCAATTGCCAAAAAAACAAAATTTGAAGGGGGCCTCAGCAATGAGAGATTTACCACAAACCATTCTGGGCCTCAGCAAGCCCAATCTATCATCAACCAGACTACATAGAATACAATCTGGAGAGACCCAAGTGACCTGGGCCTCAACTAACTACTAACCCAGATCAAAAGAGTGGCACAAGTGAGCCGAGCCACGAGCAGAGAAATTGCATACGTTTACAATGACATGGCAAAGCGCGGACACGTGTACCAACCGCACAGCAGCAAGAGACGAACTATAAGTTTTTAACTACCAGAGGACGCATGCGAAAAGTCGAGCACGGACCTTACCCACCGCGCTTAACGAACTTCTCGTCGTTCTCCTTCCCGCTTTAAATTGAACCTCTCGCATTCCTCCACAATTCAAATTACCAACTCTCTCTCTCTCTCTCTCTCTCTCAAAGCAAACACACACTGAGAGGTGTCTTCAACCACAGCGAAGATGATCGCTACTCTCAAGTAAGTCACAGTCTCAAAGATCTGCCAACTCTTTCTCTTCGTTTCAAATTTCAATTCAAATCAAATAACATTGAAATCTTATCGGCAATGGTGCTCAGAGCGGAAGATCAGAGCCAGCTACAGCTCGTCGAACGCGAAGACATCGACGATGAGGAAGACCTCTTTGAAGCGATCGACAAGCGTAAGCTTCACGACCTTTGTTTCTATTCACTTTCTGTTCACATACTTAAATTCTCGATTTCTATCATTTCGCACATTGTTTTCATTTAAATTCATCGAAATTTAAATTTTTAACTAATTTTCTCTATTTGTACAAGTATTCACAGTTTCAAGCTCGATCGCTTTCTGTTTTCGAGTCAGTGTTCAGAGCTGATATGGATTTCACTTTTTTTTTTTTTCTAATTCCGATGGATTTGCTTTGTTTTTCTCGCAATCTTCAGAAATTCTATGAGTTTCAATTGGTTTAAGTAACTAAGTTTAATTTCTGGCTAAATTGAACTTGTTTGCTCTCCGACTTTCACAGTAGACGTAAATTTTGAGCGAATTATATTTTGTTTCAAAATCGAGGAAATCGACTTTTTAATCGAACCGCGTGAGTTTTGTGCAGTCATCGCTCAGGGAATCAATGCCGGGGACGTTAAGAAGCTTCAAGACGCAGGGATCTACACCTGCAACGGCTTGATGATGCACACGAAGAAGGTACAACGAATTTCAGTTCAAATTTCACACACTCTGCATGTTGAAGTTTGATTTCCTTACTGTGATCTCTATTTGACAGAACTTGACGGGGATCAAAGGTTTATCTGAGGCTAAAGTCGAGAAGATATGCGAAGCTGCCGAAAAGATAGTGGTAAGCGCTCAGATTTTCCATAATCTGAAACACTGATCTGAGATTTTTTGAATTTTTATGAAGTTTAGCTTTCTGCACGTTTTTATTTTAATATTTTTTTTTTCAGAATTTTGGATACATTACTGGAAGTGATGCTCTGATCAGAGTGAGTTCAAAAGTTCTTTTGGTTTTGATTTGGTTCCTTGTATTTCCAGAAGATCTGAGCCGTCAGATCACATTTCTCTTTCCCTCACTCTCTCACTCTCACACACTGTTTGGCTATTTCGCCACACACACACACAGATTTTATCTACCGCGCGTACTCGTAGTACTGGAGTACAGAAAAAGCAGAGTTATATGTGAACCTGAGAAGTTGGATTTTGTTTTGTTTTGTTTTGTATTTTTAATAGAGAAAATCAGTGATTCGCATAACTACTGGAAGCCAAGCCCTTGATGAACTATTAGGCGGTAATCTTGCGCTCTTAGCTGTTCAATCTAGAGTATGTTTACTAGTTTGTTTTAGTTAATTTGTCTGTTGATAATAAATTGAAGGTGGGATTGAAACTATGGCAATCACGGAAGCTTTTGGGGAATTCCGGTGAGCACATAGCACAGTTTTCTTTGATGCATTATTGTCCCCCATTGCTTGTATTGGGACTAAGAAGCTTTCACTTGCATTTCTAATATTTTGATTTGTACCCTGTACTAACCATATAAACACTGATTTCAGGTCAGGGAAAACTCAGCTTGCACATACTCTCTGTGTTGCTACACAGGTTAATTCCTAATCTCCCCTTAAGTTATGTAAGAATGGCATACTAGCAGTCTGGCATTTGATTGTCAGTTTAACTTGCACTAGTTCTAAGATGGAGTTTAATTTATACATTTTTGTTTCAAAGAGTTTAATTTATACATGTTCCACTGATAATGGTGGTTAATATGGTTATTCTTAGAACATACTTTGGAAACCGAATACTTGATATGCTGTGTAATTAATTGATAATTCTGGTTTTCTGACTGCTGCATGCCAAAACTACTTTTCAATGTTTTGCATCTAGTATCTGGTCTTTCATACATAAACTAGTAGCCAAAGATCTACATCCTGATCGAATATGATTAAGCTTGCCTGTTACTTTGCAGCTTCCTACTAACATGAAGGGAGGGAATGGGAAGGTTGCTTACATTGATACTGAAGGAACTTTGTATCCTTTTTCTTTGTCCATCCCTTTTAATAATTCATATAGCTCATTTTCAATGAAAGGATGACCAAATATTATATCTTCAACAAAACCCACCGACTTCAATTCAAGAATGTTTTCTTCTTAGCTATATGCACTTGCAGCCGACCCGATCGAATTGTACCAATAGCTGAAAGATTTGGCTTGGACCCTGGTGCTGTCCTTGACAATGTAAGCTTCATTTAATCCATATACGATATATCATCTGTTAAACTAGTGATGCAATTAGTGGGAGCCAACCATGTCATTTTCTGTGTGACTGCAAAAGATCATTTATGCTCGTGCATACACTTATGAGCATCAGTACAACCTGCTTCTTGGTCTCGCTGCAAAAATGTCTGAAGAGCCATTCAGACTTCTGGTAAGAATTTACAAACCAGAACTCTCTTTATGGCACAAAATATCAAGAGGCCTGGAAGATTGATTTTTTATGTCTTCATGTTTTTCAGATTGTGGATTCGGTGATTGCTCTCTTTCGAGTGGATTTCACAGGAAGAGGAGAACTTGCAGAGCGCCAGGTCAGCTCCACAGATTCCTTGCGTCATTTCTCTTTATGCTCTTATGTTCTTCCTCTTTCTGTATCATTTCTCTTTCATGACCTGAGCAAATTGTTTTATGCAGCAAAAACTAGCACAGATGCTTTCCCGATTAATAAAGATAGCCGAGGAATTCAATGTCGCTGTGTACATGACCAACCAAGGTAATCAATGACCAATTTGGAAGACCCTTCTCTGTTCAATCAATTATAAATGATGCATGTCGTTTCGGAGGCTTATCAGTGAATCATATTATTGTGCAGTCATAGCTGACCCCGGTGGCGGAGTGTTCATATCGGATCCAAAGAAACCAGCGGGAGGACATGTGCTTGCCCATGCAGCAACAATAAGGCTCATGTTCAGGAAAGGAAAAGGTGAACAGCGTGTCTGCAAGGTTTTTGATGCCCCAAACCTGCCTGAGGCTGAAGCAATATCCTCTCACACTTACTTAACTTTTATACTTTGTGATTTTTCTGATTGCTTGCATCGTATATAATTAAAATTTGATCCTACACCTGAGACAATGTGATCATGGCCCATAGAGATCATGATCTCAACTGATAAAGGAAAAGCGCATATTTCATTCATTATATGTTATTCTTGACACAAACACGTTTTTCAGATAACTTCAGGAGGAATTGCAGATGCAAAGGACTGAAGTCTTCTCGGACTCCAGCGGCAACAAAATACTGGAATGTTTCAACTTCCTCCTATATAATTTGTACTTTGGTATTAAGTTGTAATGATTTTCTGAGTAGATCATAGAGCTGCATAGGACCTTGGTCTGTGCTTTAACTATTTCCTAACTTTGTTATGCCTAAACATCATATGCAATAGCAATATATGTTAGAAATTGAATGACTTCAATATTATATATCACAAAAGAGTCACGGGGTCATTAAGCCCATGTTCAAAAGCATCTACTTCACCTAAAAGTGCTTTTGTTACACAGTTCAACTTTTCTTTTCTTTTCTTTTCCCCCAATCAACTGTCAATCAGTAGGAAGAAAACCAGACCAAGAGATCAGCAAGAGAAAGACAAACACATTAAAAAAACTCTACTCCATATCATCAAGTCTATAAGTATTCATTTAGTATTATTTGAAGTTCTATGCCAGAAGGTTATGGGCCTTATGGCCTTATGGCTTAGTTTTGACAGTAAGCAATATGTAATCAGGTCTGTCTTCTAATACCAATATAAAATTTGGTAAGCCATTAAGGCAACATAGTTATCAAAATGGAAAGCAACAGAGAAAAGAAGGGACTAGAACTAATTCAAGCCCTACTTAATAGGAAAAGCCTCGTCAAGGAAATGGTTATGAACTCAGTAATTTGTTGACCAGTTGGCAGCACTCCCAACTCTTGGCATGCCACTAGCTTCCTTTTTTACCTCAGCATCAACCTTGAAATTTGCACCGCACACCTGACCTGAACTATCCACCCTTGGCACTGCCTTCAACTCATTGTGGGGATGCTCGTAACTCCTCAAGCCTCCAGAAGATGTGAAGAAACATCCTGAGACGACAGTACCAACCTTTATATTAGCAGTCTGGATCTTAAACTAATGAATCAAATTAAAGGTTCAAGCTAATACTATAAGAACCAAAAGAAAAGCAAGCTATGCCATGTGAAAAACGAAACAGATGTAGAAAGCAAGAGCTAGATCATCCCAGTGTGTGAGATAAGAATTCAGCAACATATTTACACGTGAAGCAAAAATTTGCACAGCACTTTTGATTTTATAATACCACACAGAGTGCACCCACATCCCCACCTTTCTTATTTGAGAGATATTCCATAGCTCATATGCATTTGAAGCATTATATTTTTGCATTATTAAGATAGAAGGAACATTGTACAATGCAGAAATAACTCCAAGATAATGCTAAACAAAATTTCCTATCATGCATTTAGTTATAGTTATACCTTTAGGAAATGGTGCAAAAGAATTCCCACATCCCTTCTTCACAATTTCTGCATCATCAGCAAGAACAAGATGGCCTTCAGAATCAGTTCCCCAGAAGAATGGAACATTCCCATCAGCATCCTACAGAAGACAAGAAGTGGCTCAACTACAAAGTCTAATGATCAGTAGAAAGAAAGAACAAGAGAGTTCATAAGCCTTGAAAGCAAATAAGGAGGGACACGCGACTGTACACAGAACGATTTACTTACAGAAGCTACAAAAGTGACTTTTGAAGCACTGTCATAGAGAACAAATGCAAACTTCCCTTGGATATCTCTCACAACCTGATCAGCAGGATAAGGACCTCGATCTCTCAGAGTTCTGTATGCTTCAATAACAATGATCACCTCATTTGCTGTCTTGTTCAGTCCATATTGTTGCTTAAGAAGAGCGACATTATCAATGTGGCCTTGGAACAGGCAGAAAATGTCGTCCACAACCGCAAACAGCCTGACAATATAAGTTGAAATATACCAAAAATTTGATTAGAGTAGCAACAGCAGCAAAAGTAAAATAAGAGTTAAATCCCAGCTTCCCAGAAAATTGACAATGAGAACAAACTGCAATTCCAAATCTACTGATAATTCGCATAGGTATTAAAAAACACAGCAATTGGTGCCAGCCACTCAGCTTTGTTTACTGTGGCACGTGAAGACATAATCAACCTTATGAAACAACAATAGGTGCCAACCACAGCAAAATCATAGGATCGATCTTCTACATTCCAAAACAATAAAATAAAAATGTAACTCAAATGCTATGTAAAAGAATAATGGAATGATTCTCTAAAATTGTGTCTTTGTCTCGTTTCTAAAACCATCAAAGCAAAACCATATGTTCTTTGCCTTCATATCAAATCCATATTTAATAAAAAAAACCCAAAAAGCCGCCATGGTAATACCACATCACCAAAATAAATACAGATCAAGTCCTATAAGCCCTTTTTTGGGCAATTAAAAATAAGCCGGAAATTTGTTAAAAAATAATAAATGAACTAAAAGCCGCCATGGTAATACCACATCACCAAAATATAAGCCCTTTTTTGGGCAATTAAAAGTAAGCCGGAAATTTGTTAAAAAATAATAAATGAACTAGACATCTAGCAAAAAGTCCGTCAGTAAAGGCCAATCTCTCAAATTTCTTAAATCTTACCCAAGAGAGCCAAAATACACATGATCAATTAGATTATCTCCAATGACCTCACGAAAATACTCTGCGAAATATTTAATCCATATCAACGTTCTAAGATCGTCAAAGATTAGTATGAATCTGTACCGAAAGTAAAACCGATGCCAACATGGAAATATCAAACAAGCACAAACAAGAAAATAAACCCACACAGTACAAACCAAACAACCCACTAATGGTTAAACTCAGATCAACCAAAAAATACAGAAATGATGAAAAACGAAGACATGGGTAATCTTTATTTGCTTGTTTTCTTTAAAGGGTATTTTTTCATTTTTGTTGTACCTTGGAAGAAGAGGGTTCTGTTTGTCAAGGGAATAGACCATGAGACCCGAAGAGCCAAGATTGACAGTGACGGAAGAAGGGTGCACAGAGGCGAAGTGTTGGGCCAGAAACCCATCTTTCAGAGCCGAGACTGATCCCGACTGAGGGCTCTGCAGAGCCTCGGGGCTCTTGGCCACCGATTTGTCGAACACTGCCAGCATTTTGTGGATCGTTGATCAACGAGTCAAAGACAGAGAATGGCTATGGAAAATTGGATATACTATGTTTATGGAAAAATGGATTCTGGAGGGGAGGTCGTTGCTGCTAACTGGTAATATTATAAGCTTCGAGAATCGGCCCTTTTGTTTCCAATATTGCCCTCACTTATTGTACAAATTTACACCGGTCTATTTGTGTTTAGCTAGTAACAAATTAGACCAACCCATTTCTTGTATTGTTTGTTTTTTCATTTTTGGTAAAAAATCTTTATACATTTATCCATTTATCCATTAAATAAATAAATTTTTGTAATAATATTGACAAAAAAGAATTGAGGAAAGAAGATTGTATATTATGTACGGATTGGTGGTTGGTACTATACATATATCTACTAAGCTAATTAAAAACCTATAATAAATGATTAGTGTGGTAATTCTTGTGCATTTTACAAGATGCTATAAGTGTGGGATTTGCAGCATTCTTTTTTGTCCATATTTTTGCATAATTCTGCACAATCTTCATGCATTTAATGACCCAATAGTGAAGGACCAAATCGTTACAAGAATGGAAGGGGTTATTTTAGTAAGTTTATAGTATTTTTATTTAATTACTACATTTTTTTTTTGGATGAGGTTACAGGTTATCCACTTCATGCTGGCGTGGCATGTGATGGTGGCGGGGAAAGAATCAAAAGTAAGATTGCGTTTGGCGGAGGCACTGGCAGTGGCACACGGGAAAAAAGGCCCCAATGCCTAATGTCAAAGGCTTGGATCCATGATTTTTCAAAGAAAAAAAAATAAAACTCCTTTTTTCGTAGTTTAAAAATCTAACATTTTATTTTCTGACAAAAAAAATGCTTTTCACAAAAAAAATAAATAATTTCAAATTATATTTAGATGTAGTTGTTGAATAACTTAGTTGGAAAGGCTCTGAAATTTTTTACTCTGCACTCGGGTTCGATTCTCTCTCTCCCAAATGACTCAACATCTTGATAAAATAAAATAAAATGTATTTAAGCCTTATAGCCTTATAATAGTTAAGATCGAAAGTAATACCTTAACTCACTTTTGCACCCCATTTTATTCTTTCAATTTCAAGACATTTCTAACCTTTCTAAAAACCGATTAGCTTACTCGTTCGTGATGTAAACGAGTATTTTTACTAGGGAAATGTTTATTTGCCAAATAGTCTAGCAACAGAATAGTATTATGTTGTTAGAATTATGTAAATATATGGAGTATTATTTTAGGTTAATGTGTGGTCCATTGTTAATTGTAGAGAGGTGTTATAGATCATTAGTGAAATAGAACATTTAAACACTTGCAAGGAGTATTTTAAAAAGCGTTCGAAAATGTTCGATGATACTTTCCATTGATATAATAGTTGACAACCATAGCAACTCGGTCATACATGACATACGATTTCCACACCTTACAATCTGATTTAAAAAAAAAAAAGGTGGTTTGAGCTTCAGAATAGGCACCAGTCCGAAGTCCATTAGAGCATCTTATTAAACTCAAGAAAACAAGGCAAGTCAATGCTCTGACATGGGAAGCAATACTAGTCTAAATGCACTTGAAAGGCCAAAACTCAAGTGAGAGAAACTGGATCAGTATAGCAAATGGTGTATATGGACATTTATGCATAGACACTTACCTCAAGTATTGCAGCCTTGCCATGCCATCCCTCATCACTATGTGTCATTCCTTCAGCTTATGCATCAACATTTGCCAACAACATGAGAGTAAATGGTTATCTGCATTATCCAATCAGTTTTCAGTGTCTGCAGCAAGAAGATCATAATTTTCACCATTGGACTATATATCTAGCTCTATGATGATCTATCTAGCCAACAGTATGAAGATCTCATGTAAAGAGCATCCAGACTTACAAAGTTTTATTCGAAAATCCATCCTTTCCGGGAGTCGTTTGGCCATAATTTCCTTGATGATCAGTTTTCTCTCTTTCAGCATTAGGTACCTTCATTGCACCAGTGCCCACTGGTTCATCATCCTTGCCAGTAGAAGAGACGTCTTCGGCCAATGGGACATACTTTCCCTCAATGAACCCCATTGAATTTAATGCGCTTACAAAGCGATACTTGACACCCTGCCTTTTGGGGAGATTCCCAGTAGGTTTTGAACTTAAGGCAGAAATCTTGCCCTCAATGAGCTTGTCCTTGAGGTCCTTCGTTGCCAACAGAGTGAATTGGCGATCCAATGACCTGGCTGCAGATAACCAGGCTAAAACAATGACCAACAAAATCCCCCCTAGGTAGGGTGTCGAATTCGAGAGGGAACCAAAGGTCAAAATGAGAAACTGCTGAATCAAGGCACCACCAGATTTCCCTAAAGGATTGCAGACAGCATCAATAGCTGCTTTCCCTTTAACCTATAATAACAAATAGAAATCCATTGGTTTGGTTTATTGTCACTTTCAATTACCAATGTAAGAGTATTTTTTTCACAATATTTAGATTGCAAACAATATAATACTTGGCATGAACAAATTCACATAGGGTCAAGCACACCTTTGTATCTTCATCCAGAGGTATATAAGCCATCTCTTTACAGGGATCAAATAAGCTGTACTTGGCACTCTTGCTAAAGATGTTCTGTACGGCTCCAACATACACGGATGCAAGAAGTGGAGCCATGCCGAATTTTGCTAAAACTGGCATTAGAGGTTCACTGAACAAATTTAAGGCGAAAAAGGCTACTCCAGTGATAAGCAGAACAGTTGGCGTTATTGCAGCTGCAATACCCCATCCAAATTTCCGGAATATTAATCTACTGAACAGCATCATTGTGAATGTAGCAATTCCAGTGCAGGATGAGAAATCACCCATGAATCCTGAATACTCATTTGGGCTTGGAAACTGCAATATAAAATTTACATCAGGCATTACCTCTTGGACGGAACTTTAGTTTCTTTTCAGAATATTAGAACAACCAGGCAAAGTCTAACCTGAGCTTTGAGCTTGGATTTCCATGTGACTTCAACAAGATTGATACTGATTGTTGTGCGGAAGCGTCAACCAACTGCGAGTGAAAAATAAACAACAATTGGCAAGAAAAAAATTGAACAAAATAACAGCAACAAGAACAACACCAAGATTTATACTGGTTCGGCAAATTGCCTACATCCAGTTTGGAGACGACGGAGTATTCCACTATAATCAATGAGAACATACAATAGTGTTTACCACTCAATTTCCCAAAGACCCAAATAACCCAAGCTCACACACTTACAATAGGAAGAGAAATAAACAAATACAAAGCAAAAACAATTTGAGGAAAAAAAACAAAATTCTTCTCTTGCCGAATGGCTTCTTGCCTACTTGCTTCTCTCTTCACACTTCTATATTACGGGCTGCACATCTTCTCATTTTATAGCCAAAGAAAGTGACTTAATAAAGAAAGCCAACTCATAAGTGCATGTAAACCTCATCATTCAACCACCTCATATGTGCATCCTATCATCATTGCAAGCATCATCAATTGCATGTCTTCTTCTTTTGGCCGAAAGCAAGCCGAAAGTGGTTATTGAGCCAATATTCAACAATCTCCACCTTGGCTCAAAACCTCAAGGTAGAACTCCCGATGGTCGTCTCCCAATCCCTCACGGGGCAATCAACAAACTTTACAAATGCCAATTAAGTCTAAGCAATGCTTAAACTTGGGCAACGAAACTGGTTTTGTCAACATATCCGCAGGATTGTCGGCGGTCCCAATCTTCTGAAGAAGAATATATCCCTCGTCAATAATCTCACGAACAAAATGGAACCTCACATCAATGTGTTTTGTACGTGCATGATGAACTTGATTCTTTGCTAAATAAATAGCACTCTGACTGTCACAATGAACATCCACATGGTCCTGTTGAACCCCAAAGTCATCAAGCAATCCTTGAAGCCAGATGGCTTCCTTTATGGCTTCTGTTACCGCCATGTATTCAGCCTCCGTAGTTGACAGAGCAACTGTAGATTGCAGAGTCGACCTCCAACTCACTGGACCTCCAGCAATACTGAATACAAAACCCTGTAGTGGACCTACGCTTGTCCAAATCACCTGCGTAATCAGAATCCACATATCCAACAACACATTTACCAGTAACTTTATCCTGCTGAAACAATAAACCAACATCCACGGTACCCAGAATATACTGTAGAATCCATTTCACAGCTTGCCAATGCCCTTTTCCTGGATTATGCATATATCTACTGACAATACTAACAGCTTGTGAAATATCAGGCCTAGTACACACCATAGCATACATCAAACTACCAACAGCATTTGCATAAGGAATTTGAGCCATGTACTGACTCTCTTCAAAAGTTTTAGGAGACATAGAAGCACTAAGTTTGAAATGAGGGGCAAGAGGTGTACTAACCGGCTTTGAATTTTCATTCATCCCAAAACGTTGTAGTACCTTCTTCAAATACTGCTTCTGGCACAGACTAATCTTGCCCTTCGCTCTATCTCTTTCAATTTCCATACCTAGTATCTTCCGTGCTTCTCCCAAGTCCTTCATCTCAAATTCATTACTCAGTTGAGTCTTCAACCTTTCAATCTCCACTTTGCTCTTACATGCTATAAGCATATCATCAACATATAAAAGCAGATAAATGAAGGATCCATCTTGTAGTTTGCGAAAGTATACACAATGGTCATAGTGACTTCTTGTGTACTTTTGCCCGATCATAAACCGATCAAATCGCTTGTACCATTGTCTTGGAGACTGCTTCAAGCCATACAATGATTTTTGCAATTTGCAAACCCAATTTTCTTTTTCAGCAACCTTAAAACCTTCTGGTTGAGACATATAGATTTCTTCCTCCAAATCACCATGTAAGAATGCAGTCTTGACATCAAGTTGAGCCAATTCAAGGTCAAACTGCGCAACCAAAGCCAACAAAATACGAATAGAGGAATGTTTTACTATAGGAGAAAATACCTCATTGTAGTCAATGCCTTCCTTCTGAGCGTAGCCTTTAGCTACCAATCTGGCTTTGAATCTCACATTGTCTTTTCCCAAAGATTCCGTCTTCTTGGCATAAACCCATTTGCAACCAATTGCTTTCTTCCCCTTTGGTAACTTAACCAGCTCCCAAGTCTCATTTTTATGAAGAGACTTCATCTCCTCATCCATAGATTTCTTCCACTCCACGCTCTCTGAACTTCTGACAGCTTCTTTGTAGGCGGATGGAATATCATCTTCAATAACGGGAAGTGCATATGCTACAATATCAGTAAATCGAACAGGCTTTCGAATCTCCCTTCTCGATCTTCTGATTGCAATAGAATCTTGTTGCTATAGAGGCTCTTGGGTGGGTGCCTCCTCTTCATCAT
>QANT01002186.1:0-43123 GCA_003254885.1 Purshia tridentata | reverse complement strand
TAAATAAATTTAAAATTTGGGTTTATGACTAAAAATGTATTTTATGGCTTATTAATAAAGTACTCTATTATTTTATAAGACATAATTTTTATTTTATTTCATTTTAAGGTTTTTATTTTTATATTTTTAGTATTTAATGTATAAATGTGATTATTACCTAAAAGTAGTATAAAATTATACAATAAAAATGTAGTAACTAGTAAGTATAACATCATTATTATTAGAGAGGTGATACACTATCAAAATAATACAACTAATATTTTTCATTTAAGTAAATGTGGAGTTACTGAGTTACCATATTACTTTAAGTTCTTTAGATAAAATCATAAAAGAAAAAAAAAGTAATTTTTATACTCCACTGTCCATTTTGTTTGGCCGGTTAAACTCCAGTGTCTTAATTGCTTAAGAAGGAGCGTTAAGTAAAATGAATAATGTATCTGAAGAAAACCAAAAGTAAATTCTTACTTAGTAGTAAAGGCACAAGTAAGGAACAAACCGACCAGAGCTTGGAATTTGCTCCTCCTCTCCTGCTTAATTTGTCTGCTTCCATCTTCCTCTCTCTCTCTCTCTCTCTCTCTCTCTCTCTCTCTCTCTCTNCCTCTCCTGCTTAATTTGTCTGCTTCCATCTCTCTCTCTCTCTCTCTCTCTCTCTCTCTCTCTCTCTCTCTCTCCCACATCGGAGCTGACTCACTTCGAGGCCAATGAGTCAAGAATCGTTCATATACAGCTTCGTGGCCAGAGGCACAATGATCTTGGCCGAGTACACCGAGTTCACCGGCAACTTTCCAGCGATTGCGGCTCAGTGCCTCCAGAGACTGCCTTCCTCCAACAACAAGTTCACCTACAACTGCGACCACCACACCTTCAATTTTCTCGTCGAGGATGGCTACGGTACGTAGTTCAATTCGATTCGATCCCACCACACTCCAACTACTTTGAATTGCATGTGGAATACTTGGATCTAGTCTTAAACTGTGCAATATGGATATCTATGATCTGGTTGTGTTTGGTTTTTAGCTGAAACTCGAAAAATAGCCAACTTTTTGAACTGGGTTTTGCTTGATTTTCTGAGCTTCTCATAGATTTTGGTTGTTTACTTGTTTAGCTGTTTGTTTGGTGAGAAAACCGTGGAATCAAGACAGAAATTCGAATTCTAACTCTTATTAATTTCTTAAGTGTTTTGGTTTTGGACTATTTAAAAGACTTGTTTTCAGCTCAATTTAGTAGGCTTGGAAATTAGCTGACTATTGGCGACTAGCGCTCGTTAGTCTTTACAGAAATTTAAGAATGGAGGAAGCACTAGAAATAAGGCCATTTGTTTGATAGTAAATGAGAATAAGCTCTTCCGTGTTTGGATACTGGAGATTCAACTCGTGTTTTGAGTTATTTATTCCACTTTTAAGAGAAGAAAGCCATATATGTAAATGTTATTTACCGTAAATTTATATCACAGTAATTCAACTCATTTTTTAGTACTAGAATATGTACTCCTGCATTACACCATGCATTTCATTTGGGTGCAACCTTGAATTAACCATTGAATGCCTTACTGAGTTTATGTCCCTCAACTCCCTAGAACTAAGTGAAAAAAAATAAGCATCAGTTCTAACCTCAAGATTACCTGTAAGCAGTGGCAGATTTAGATAGGGTCGAGTGAATTGCTCCCACACAACATTCTGTTAACCCATTAAATGGCCCAGCAGTTCCTTGTTGCTTTGCTATTTTCTTTAAGGGTGGGGGGGCAACTGGGCAAGCGAAGAAAGCTGGTGTGTGAGGGGTGTGCATTGGCCCCACAAAAATAAAAAATAAAAAATTTACAAGTCCTGGGAGTGAGCCATTTTGACAGCTATGTTTGTTTCTATGTTGTTTTATGCATTGATGCGTAGCATACAAATGTTTCATTTAATAAAGGCTTTATATAATTTTTCAAACATATCAAGTGTAAAACTGGATAATATGCTCGAGACAGTGGGATTAAACTTTAAATATGAAATGGTTATCACTCAACTTAGTAATACAATCTGTTATGCTCTGTTGTCTGCTGTATGCATCTCTGTGTGTGCGCGTGTCCAAATTAAAGCACTTTCAATCCATAAGTTTTGTGTGTATGTGTCCAAATCAAAGCACTTTCAATCCATAAGTTTTAGTGCAGAAATTTCTGTGGGTCAAACCTCATTTTCAGTGTTTTATGGAATTTGCAGCATACTGTGTTGTTGCCAAAGATTCTGTTGGAAAACAGATATCTATTGCATTTTTAGAACGGATGAAAGCCGACTTTAGAACAAGATATGGGGGTGGTAAAGCAGATACGGCTGTTGCAAAAAGTCTTAACAAGGAATTCGGGTATGTTTATTCTTGATATACTATATTTAATTGTGCACAAGTATCTCTATGCTTTTGGTGACATTTTTATTTCCAAATGCTCAACTGAGATGGGATTGAAATTACAGACCAATAATGAAAGAGCACATGAAGTATATAATTGATCATGCAGAAGAGATTGAAAAGCTATTGAAAGTGAAGGCACAAGTTTCAGAAGTTAAGAGTATAATGTTAGAGAATATTGACAAGGTAAATCTACCATGATGACTAAAATGTGGTTTCTGTTTCCAAATATAGTGCCATATGTGCAATTTCTAAGTATGAAATTTACTGATTTGCCATCTGTATCTACACAGGCCTTTTTTTTTAATCTAATTTTTCTGCTAACTTATACATAGGTCTAATTAGTGATGTCCCTATTAGGAATTTGTTCTTCTTTGTTTCTTTGGTTTACCAGATTAGAGTAAACACAAACCATTTAATCCAAAAACCAGCTAATCAGGTGCTGTAACAGGAAATGCTTTCTGCCTGGAGGTAAATTTGCAAACTGAGGGCTTAGTTAAGAGGGGCAAACTAAGTAGCCCTGTGTTCCTAGCATTAAGTATGAATTCACGTTGTAATTAAATATCTTCAGTACTTGACAACAAAAGTTTGCAGGTCATTGTTTCTTTTACTAGGCCAGATTGGAGTCCATATTAATATCTTAAAAAAAAAAAATTTGTCATTCTTTAAACAGCCATAATTGAGTACAAATTGGGACTCTTGATTCTTCATCCAAATAAACAGAAAGATATTCCTGTCAACTTTGACCAGCTCTTTTGCTTGGACAATGTATTCATTCCAGTATGAGGTTAGTCCAGAACCAACATGTTGCATGTGTAAGAATTTCTGCAGAGAGAATCGAATAAATACGCTATTTCTCATTCAACATGATGAAACTGTTAAGCCCCTGTTAAATACAATCTGTCCAGCTAAACAAACAAACTAATCCATTACGAAAGACCAACAGCCTATGCTCAGGCTTTGGTCCGGTACTCCTAATTTCATTAGAGTTCATAGAATTCTTTTATCTATCAGCATGTATCAACCTTGCTTTCTTCAGTTAAAGTTCTTGCATCACTTTGAAGGCGTCTTTCATCCATATCTGTTTATTATACCAATTAACCAGATTATAGATGTTGGATTTCATGTTTAATCCACCTATTCATGCTTTTCAGGCTATTGATAGAGGGGAAAACCTGACTGTTCTGGTGGACAAGACCGAAAACCTTCGTTCTCAGGTAAGCAGAGGCTAAGCAACACTACCATTTTATCTGTCATATATGTCTTATTTAGGTACTTTACAACGTTGTTTGTTGCACTTTTCAGGCCCAAGAGTACAAAAGTAAAGGGACACAAATCCGAAGGAAGATGTGGTATCAGAACATGAAGATAAAGTTGGTCGTTCTTGGAATCTTGTTACTTCTGGTCTTGGTAATCTGGCTTTCTATCTGTCAGGGATTTGACTGCACGAACTAGTAGAGTAATTAGTCACAGAGCATTGCGCTCAAATTATACCATACATGAGCTCAGTTCAACAGACTGTGCTGAAAAGGGTGTTTTGGTTTTCGGGTGCTGGGGAGAGAGGAGATTTATAAAATTGTTCATTATGTTTCTAGATTTTATTTTAATATAGTAACGATGCCAACAAGGTTTTGGTGATTTATTTTTTTATTTGAAAGACTCACATGATTGCTTAGATCAGAACATCCTTCATATGTGCCAAAAGAAAATTTTATGAAGATGCTATACAATTCAATTCAATCTTTTCTTTTCTAGTTTCGACCTAAAAAATAATTTATTTTCAATTCCACTTATATGGGGTCAGTTTTGCATGGTTCTACAACTTCTACATAATAAGCAAGTAAAGTTGGATTCTAGTCCTTGAAATGCGAAATCCACGTTGTATGCGAGTGAAGGCTTCACATCTCAGTACCGAAGCCTATTATCAGTTGCTGCAGCAGGTTCTAACTTCTAACTATTTGACTAGGCCTAATGGTGCAACTGAACAAGATAAAAAAGGAGAACTTTTTTCCTGCGGAAAGAAAAAATGAAAAGAATGCGAAAATAAAAATACATGAGGCGTAGCATTACGTTTCGGTGCAAGTATAATCTCTTTTTCCGCGTTTGTTTTGCATCTTCTTCTTATAGAAGAGAAGCATCCAGAGAAAAAGTATGCATGTATGTGAGGAAGAAAAAGGCCATTTAAATCATCAAAATTATTGTGAACTAATCATGTATGCATAGGGTCGGTCCTATAATATAGTGATCTAGAAATTTGAATAAGAAAAAAAGTCATGGCCTGCCAAACACACTGAACTTTTCTAATTATGATTTTCTTTTCTAGTACTGAACGTCTAAGAGTGCATACATAGCCTAATTTATTTATTCCACATAGTTTGAAGAACAGAACACTGAAACACATAAATCAAACTCTGGAAGAAAATAATGTTATAATAATATCAAAGGCGTGCTTGGAAGTTGGACTAAAGTGAAGTCTATGTATCGTCCTAGTAGTCATCCTAATCAATTGAAAACTGATTTTAGAGTTAGGTTTGAATTCTTCTTTTTAATTTTTCGTTGAGGTCGGTTTGGTTGGAAGACTAAACCCCCAGAAAATCTATATAATATTTTGAAAAAGTGAAAAAGAATTATATACTTTTGTCCCCTAGTATATAACTCTCATATTTTCCCAACTTATGTCAATTTCCTATAATTTCGAAATAAAAAGTATTACCTTTTCTTAAACATCTCTAAGTCTTGTTGTCGTTCGGTAGTTCGTTGCCTTCACATAATTGAGCTTGATCTTAATCATGCTTGGCTCCCCAATCAGTTTCTGTCTTTTGGAAGTTTATGCATGTCTTAATAGAAAGGTGAGCGGTATATATATATATATATATATAATGAAGATAATTCAACAACATGGTGATTACTTCGGTATTTATTTATTAATTAATTTGATCATAATATCATGAACTAAATTGCACTGTGAGCCCTAACAAGCTAGCTAGCTAGTAACAATATAGTGCTTAGTTACATTCTACATTATAAGAATAGGGGAATGCTATCCACTTTCTCCAAATCCACCTTCTCCATCCACCTTCTCCTTTATTATTCTAATTTCACATTATAAATTGATGATCGGAACAGTTCATTTGTTAGATCTAACAATGAAGATCATCTCTACAAAAAATTAATCAAATCGGAAATCGTTTGATTATGTAACTATGATAAAATAAACAGACGGTTTTGGTAATAATTTGATTAACCGTTAGTTTATTTATAACAATTACATAATCAAATTATTTCTGATTTAATTAATTTTTTACAGAGATGATTTTCAAAAAATTATCTAAAATATGAATCGTTCGGATCGTGAAAATATATTTTGAAATGTGAATAATAATGGAGAAGATGGATGAAAAAGGTAAAAAGAGAATGTAAATAGCATTCCTCGTAAGAATATATGAATGTGCTGCTTGCCGCCAGTTGTATATACCTCAAATCTGTCAGATGTTTGACAACTAATAAAATTAAATTAAATTGCATTGAATTGACATGACAAAAGCTAGGTCTTCTGTCATCTGGCTGTCAAAATTAAACTCATAAGAAGACAAATAGGATCTCTCTTGCCCCATCCTTTGTGGATTAAGAGTGGATAAGATGAAACAACACAAAGAGCAACCTCTCTTCATCTCCATCATCCTTTCATTCTGTTCATATACATTCATTAAAATATACAACACCTATAACTCAAGCTCTTGTTTAATGTATAAGATTTAAATATGCATAAAATTAGATTAGATCAAGTAGGTTCAATAATTATATTAATGTGTATCTAAATAGGAAATGAAAGGTATTCTCTAATTTGAAGAAAGAAGATTGATTTCCCATAAAAGAAAACTTATCCCTAATAATCTCACTTATTTTGTGGCATTTATGACTAATTCATCTTCTGTTATCTTCTTCCTTCAAGTTATAAGTTTTTTTTTTTTAATATACATATTTAACCTTATACAAGATTCACAACTAACAAGATATATCAAACTAACATGTCATTCATTCATATTTTCTTTTGCCCTCTGGAAAAGTTTGAAGAAGACCTCATGCACGCATAGTTCCATGGAAGGAGACTACTCAATGAAAAGTTCATTGTAGCCCATGCATTCAAAGGGATGGGCTTGGCACAGTGAGACAGGCATATAGATGAATGAGAAAAGAGCTCTTCAATCTAGATCGAGCTACTCTTTGTGCAAATTGTGCCAATAGGCTCTCTCGACCGTACACATTTTAGACACATGTTGATAAGACTCTTATCCACACGAGTTTTCAGTGCCTTAATTTTATTTATTTATCGTATATAATGTCGGGGAGTGCAGAGTTAGGGTTGTAAGAGTTCTCCTCCATCATCCAAACCTTTGATTAAAGCATGCACATGCGTCTAAATTGGCCATGTATATATTTATATATATATATATATATAGAAAACCAGTTAGTTGAGATATACCTAGTTCATCTTCTTCTTTTTTGGCCAAAATACCTAGTTCATCTTAAACATGATACATGTATGATTTGTGGAACTCATTTTTAAGTTTTTAACTTTGGATAGTTGGCAGAGGCAACTCTCCCATTTTAACTTTTTTTTCTCGAGCATGGGTTGGGTTGGGTTGGGTTGGGCTAGCTATTCTTGGCTCTTTGCGTGGACAAATTGTCTATTTCCATTTCTGGAAAAAAATTTCATTTGGGGTAAAGAATGATTGCCATATCCAGATAAAGTCGAGATGGTTCAAGAAAAGTCTTATATGTGTCTCACCCAAAACTAGCCCTTGCTGACTTTCATGTCCATGACTCTCACATTATTTTTACTTCTGGCCTGGGAAAACCCACATACTGCCTTCACTTGTTTGATTTGTGTAGGGCAATCTGGGGATTTTGAATTCTTTTCACAGAGTGGATAGGCCTGGCCATTTGTATATGGACACGTGGCGGCTCCAAGCAATGCAAATGGTGGCCTAACGTGAATTCGTGATCCACTTTTTTGCACTCGGGTTTTTTCCTATTTTGCCCCAATTGATCATTTGGCTTCATCAATCATGCATCGTGATAAAGCTACTGCTACATTTCATAATTTCATTCCACAAGGAATCGATTTTAATTAATTTGTCTTTGGCCTTAAACACTTAAGCAGGGTATTGATTCATGAACATGTACAAGCAAATTGAGCGACGTGACGTTGCCCCCTGTCCTCGATCTCTTATTCCACGTCAACAAACATGCATGAAAGCAAGAAAGCCTACATTTTCCAAATTAAAATTCACATCATCAAATTTTTTTCTTGATTGATCTTTCTTTCCACAAGATATTTATGATCTAACACGGAAAGTTTACTTAGCTGGATAGACTGTATAAAATATTAATATGTTATAAATATTGTCAAATTCTCAATCAAAATTATTATTTATTTAAGTTTTAACAGCATGTTGGACATAATATCAACATTAATGTAATTTAAATTTCTCTTTTTTGTTTATAATTTAGAAATAAAGGGTGGGGAAATTGCTGCTTTTTTCTGATTCACTCCAAAAGAACACACACATACAATACAACTATACAAGAGTCAAGAGTGAAGACCCAATTTTGATTGCACAATGATCCTTGATCATAACAATTAATTAATTTGTACATAACCACAAGCAAACCCATAATTAATTAGCTAGCTTCCACTAAACTAAACACAAAGCAGAGCAGCACACAACGTAGGAAACGAAGAAACAAAGAAAAATGAACTAAGTAGGTAGTACACTCCAAGGTGAGAGTAGTAGTAGCAGTACTACATGTCCCTAACTTCAAACACATTACGGTTTTTAACGACGATGTCGTACATGTGCATGGACTTGAACTTGGCGAAGTCTTTGGGGAGAGAGATGAGGTGGACGGTGGAGCGTTTATGGAACTGAAGCAGGTCCGGGTCGTCGTAGTATCGCTCCCACCCGAGCGAGGCCAGCTTCCGCTCCAGCACGCTGTACGAGCTGATGACCTCATCCGACGGCGTGTGGACCAGCACCTTCCGTCGGCTGTTCGAACCATGCAGGGAATCCGCCCCCGGGTTCTCCACCAGCCGGACGACGCCGTTTTTGAACACCCAAACCCCAGCCATATATATATATGTGTGTATGAGCTTGCACTAGCTTGCAGTCGGAAGAGAGAGTTGAGTACGGTATATATAGAGGTGAAATAAATGTGGGTGGGTTCAATTTTACTTTTTTATTTTTTTAATATTATGGGCATGTTTGGGTGTGGGTATAGGGTAAGGTGGGGTCCATTTGATAGGGAGTGTTTACATTGGGGTCACGGTGTTTGGGACATGCAGGATAGTGGAACAGTGTGACCAATCACCTACCTCTATCTATCTATGTAAATATTATATATTGGAGAATCCTTTGTTTGTTATTTGGAATTCTTTTTCACATTGGGAATCTTTATTTTGTTTGGAAGGAAAGAAAAATATTAGGACGGAGACTTATTCTCTCGAGAAAAGTGTGGATTGTCATGAGCAAGCACAGCTGTCAATTATATATATATATATATATATATATATGTATGCTGCGTATTATTAACACTGCCGTATTTAAATCGAGGAATCGGCAAAAGGTGTGATTGCCGTATGTAAATCAAACTACCTAGCTTTAGGCTGCCTTAAATATAACTTAGAGACTGGAATATTTCAATTTGGGTATGTATTTTGTGATGAGACTTTAAAGATAGATTTATATACACAATAACCTCCTAGTTTTGTATATAAGTATAAAATAAATTAGCACTCAAGAGATTGGCAAAGAATAAATTAATTGAGGTTAATTAGAGCAACATGCATAGTTGGATGGTCAAGGAATAAATTTTCTACTAAGGAAAGTTGCCCCTCAAGGCATTGTATCTAGTTATAAAAGTTCAATATATATGTCTTTATTCTCCAGAGTATGGAATGGTTGTGGGAAAGGTGGGACCAAAAAGAAAAGGATTCTAAACTAGTTGTTTGGAGGCACATATATATAAATATATATTTTGGAATTTGAAGTTCACTTATTGTAGGATCCTGATATGATGAATGTGAATCCCTCAGCCAGCCCCCATTATGCAGGTATCTGCTGCCTAACTGTTGACTACTCGCCCTCACTGATGTTCTTATTATAATATTGATGAGCCATTAATTTCAAACAGACCCAAAAATTAGCTAGCTAGCTAGCTATATATAGCTAGGTGGAACACACATTCACACTGTAACACCCATGTTAATTAGAATATATAATAGGGGTATTAGCTACTTAATTAGAGCTATAGCTAGCTATATGATGAAGTAGGTTATGTTATGTATGAGGAGGCTAGCTAGGAGATCAATTGGAACTTGGAAAGTCCCTAAAAGCCAATATGGATTCCAGCAGCACTATCCAATTAATCTAACCAAACCAAATGAATCAAAAAATGGTGATGCATGTTGGGCTTTGGGGACACACATTCTCTTTTGAGACAGTGCTATGATGCTGCCCTTGTTAGATTTTGCTACTTCTTCCTCCTACCAACTTGGCCCTGTGACACAGACCCATGCAACCCCGACCAAACCCACCACCGTTAATCTACCCCTTCTCTCATGACAATGAATTCTACATGCTCGGGCTTCCAATTTTGTCACCTTCCTTGAAATTCCCTCTTAAATATCTTCTAGGACCACCCCAATTTCCTCATTAAAGCAAACCTTTAATTCCCTTCCCGCAATTCCATCAGTCACTATATATATATAATAAGCCATGCATATACATCAAAATCTTATGCCCTTAAGAAATATATATCAAGTTTATATATTTCTTCAGGTTCATATGATCCAAGGGTAAAACAAAGAAGTGAGACGATGAGAATTGAATTGAAGACATCTTACAAACAAAACTCTGATATTAATTAACCTATATATTCTGCAGTGCATGCATGCATGCCAAAATTAACACGATATATATATATATATATATACAATACAATAAAGTACCATTAATTCATCACCATGTTTGATTTTTCTAGAACTCTTAGAAAAGGCAAATTAAGGCCACTGCAGAAATCAAACCACCCACGAAAGAATAAAATTAAATGGATCGAATTCTATTCATGCATGATGATGATCAAGACCATGACACCAAGCAAATAATTAATTTCCCACCTCAGACATGAATGAGCTATAGATTCTCCAAAATCTAAATCCGCCATTCTATCAATTCTAAGGCTTGGAACCTGCCACCTCAGCTCACCTCAAACACATGCACATATTTTTCTTCAACCTTTTTTGCTGGGAATTTTCCAAGTGATTTTAGGGAACATTTCTAGCTATCTATCCCCGACCACCTTTTCTAATCGGGCATAGTTTGCTTCACTTTAATCCTCTAAAAGACTAAAACACAGTAATTGTAGTAGTCTCCATAAAGTATGGAAAGCTCTATTACTTGTGACATATAGAACAAGCCCATGTGAATATTGTCCTCAAGATATTGAAAGCCAGTGTTTTAATTAATTAAATAGTCCGTATATAATATTTAAGTAATCAATATATATATATACTTGTTATATACTTATATATTCCCTTTTTTAAATGTAACCTCTTCTTTAAGGGAAGAAAGCAACGACCCATCTTAATCACTAAAGGGAATTGTTAATTGGTTCCCTCCTAAAAAATAATTAATAAATTAATTGTGGGCAAGCTAGCTAGCTACCCCAAGTTTTTGAATAATGTTATTCACGTGAATGCATGTATAATATTTTAACTAAAGGCAAAAAAAGGTTAATTTGTACGAGTAGATGCTTCAGCCTTTGTTTAGGCAAAATCTATCCGACATAATTAATGAGTTGGATATGAATGTGGATTAGGATGTAATTCTTTTAGAAGTTCTTTAAGTCTCGTTTGATGCATAAGATATGATTAGATAGAATAAATTACTAAATTCATGTGTATTTAAGAAAAAAAGTTTCTAATTTTGATAGAATAATATGTATTAAAATAAACTAATCATAAAGAAAAAATTATTCTTTCCAATCTCTCCAAAAATAGTGGGATTAAATAATTCATCTTTTTATTCTTATCTTCTTCATTCAAGTTAGAAGACACTCTTCATGTTCTTCCTTAAAAATAAATGAATTTAGTCATTTATCCTATCCAATCATATTTTATGCATCAAACAAGACCTTAGTCATCAAATTAATTATAAATGGTTGAGAGGAACGCAGGTTAAATGAAATGTGTTTCAGTTATTCATATATATATGATCTAAGAGTTGAGAAACAAATCTTTCATAGTTGAGAAACAAAGCCTCCCCTTCCATTCCCTTAACCCCATTTTCCAAACCCAGGTATTCATCAGAATCTTTAACCATCCTTTCAACTTGCTAATTAGCTAGGATGCTTGAGAGTTAGATTCCTTGATTTTTTATTAATTAGTTCTAATGTTTACATCTTAAAGGGAGTTGTGTTTTCCCCTTAATGTGAGTTTCCAAATGATTATATCCATCTTAATTTAATCCAAGTTGAGGTATCTAATTAATTAATATAAATTAGTTACCAGTGACCTCTGCTTCTTGCCTGTGTGAACTTATTCTCCATTATACTTAATATAACACAATAAAAACTCATTGGGCATTTGGTTTATTAAAGGCTGAGTAGTACGTGTACTTATTAACGGTTTTTAAAAATATCAATAGGAATTTTTCTTCTAGTGAGACAGTGAGATATTTAGAGAGAGAATTTTGCTATGAAGGGAATAAATAAAGCAAGTAGAGAGAATGGTTATCATATCTAGTATTAGTTTATGCCAAACTTTGAATTAAAAAGATGGAATTAGGCCAATTACACTGATTTTGAGAATAAAAGTACTAAACATTTGGAATGTAGGATCATGCGCGCAATTGCCTCATAAGAACCTAATTTAGGGGGGTGATCAATTTTTTTAATCATATCATATTCCAATTCCTGAAAATGATCAGATTGATCATTTTATTCTGATTGTTACTATTTAAAGAAAAGTTCAGAATTCGCTTCTTATTATAGTCTGTAAATTCTGTTTATTACTATTATCTGTAGATTATGCATGCATGGAATGTAATGTTATATTGGGTGATATTCCCTTCTTATGATTGTAAATTAAAGGAATAATTAGAAATAGGTCCAATTTTAAAAGGTCATTTAGACTAAAACCATATAGAAATTTAAATTAATACTTAAATCCAATTTTTTAGACTGAGGTCCAAAAAATAGACTTTTTAAAATTTTGACTCAGATTATCTCTTAAAATTAAGTTAATCAATATGAATTAATTTAAAAAATGAAAGATAATATCTGTTCAGACATATTTAATTAAAATATTCAAGATTATCTAGTTTTATATTTTTTAATTTGAAATAATAAATGATAATATCCGTTTATATTATATAATAAAAAATATATTAACCATAAAAAATAATCAAACAAGTAAATGAAAAAATAAAAAACATATATAGGTACATTTCAATTGTACCAATATTTGGTAAAAAATAATTAAACAAGTAAGAGAAAAAATAAAATATATATATAGGTACATTTCAATTGTACCAATATTTAGGTTAGTATATATATATTCGAGCTGCTTCATTTCCTGAGTTATGAGGGTAAATTCCATTTTTTCATCCCATCCCCTTTTAGGGTATAGAATGTGTTCGATAGAGGCGTTATGTTAGGGTTTAGCTCTGGGATTTTGGGCGAAGCCCAAAATCCTGGAGCTAAACCATAACATAAAAGCCGACAAACCATAGCCGATCAATTGATTGGTACTATTGAAATGTATTTATAAACCAAAGTCAATCGTTCGTTTGGTACAGTTAAATCTTATAATTAGTTATAGGATAATATGATAATATTAATTAGAATATATAATATAATATTACAATATTAAAGTAATATATAATTAGAATAATATTATAATAATATTAGGATAATATTAAGATTTACATATCATTAATTTTAGGATAATATTACATATTTTTTAAATTAAAAACATTTAAATAATATTTTTGGACCTTAGTCAAAAATAAAAAAATATTAAGGTATTAGTCTAAGAGAGGAGAAAAAATTGGACCGGCCTATAAATCACCCTTGTGGAAAATATACTCGTGTTATCTTAGGGATGATAGAGAGGAGAAAAAATTGGACTGGCCTATAAATTATCCAACAAAAAAAGGTTGGGGGATGGAACCGGAAAGAAACCACAGCCGGTTATTTTGAGAAGTGGGCCGCATGAGGGCCCAAATTATGAATTAATTATAGGATAATATGATAATATTAATTAGGATATATAATATAATATTACAATATTAAAGTAATACACAATTAGAATAATATTAGGATAATATTAAGATTTTACATATCATTAATTTTAGAATAATATTACATATTTTTTAAATTAAAAACATCTAAATAATATTTTTGGACCTTAGTCAAAAATAAAAAAATATTAAGGTATTAGTCTAAGAGAGGAGAAAAAATTAGACTGGCCTATAAATTACCCAACAAAAAAAGGTTGGGGGATGGAACCGGAAAGAAACCACAGCTGGTTATTTTGAGAAGTGGGCCGCATGGGGGCTCAAATTATGAATTAATTATAAGATAATATGATAATATTAATTAGGATATATAATATAATATTACAATATTAAAGTAATATACAATTAGAATAATATTAGGATAATATTAAGATTTACATATCATTAATTTTAGAATAATATTACATATTTTTTAAATTAAAAACATCTAAATAATAATTTTGGACCTTAGTCAAAAATAAAAAAATATTAAGGTATTAGTCTAAAAGAGAAGAAAAAATGGGACTGGCCTATAAATTACCCAACAAAAAAAGGTTGGGGGATGGAACCGGAAAGAAACCACAGCCGGTTATTTTGAGAAGTGGGCCGCATGAGGGCCCAAATTATGAATTAATTATAAACCACGAAGCCCAAGGCCCCACTTACGGCTTGTTCAATTATGGATATGGCTTAACTAAAGCCCAAAGCCCAATTAGAGGTCTTGGTTCGTGGCTAAATAACAGAGCCGGGCCCAACTTCTCTATGGAAGAGGCGGAGTGTATACCGCAAACTTAATTACGGTGACAATGCTACTGTTGTAACGTATTATAAAGTGTATTTTACAGAGCCATCTAGTCAATGTGGGACCTCTGGTATATATCGATATACCAACCTCCCCCTTTTTAAAACTCTTTTATTCATTAATTTGACGACCTGTGAGGGAACGTTGCTACTTAATTACAAAGATTCTAGTTCAGGGAACTCCTTAATTTCTAATTATGAAAGTACATCTACAATGCAAAAGGATAAGAATACTACAAAAAGTACAACGATGAGATTAACCAATCCCCAAAAGCTGCTTCAATTGAACAAAACTCTCAGGCACAACTTCACTCTTTTTTGCCAAAGATAGCTTTCATTGTCACAAGCTTGATGCCTCTCACCCATAACTGGGCCATTTCAATCCCACCTTCACACACAAAATGCAGCTCCTTGTTCTTTGTAGTCACCACATGGAACAATCCGGGTTGATCGGTATCAAATTTCCTTCGACGATTCCATCGGAAAGAATCACTAGGCCCAACCTCAGCCTTCCTGCAGATGACATTTCTCTTACTTGACTTCCCCCACTGCAAAACCCCAGCAGCCCCCACCATCCTCAGAACTTTTCTATTGGGAGATCCTCTACCACACTTCGTGTGCTTCTTTACATGAGTCCCACCCAACACAAGTTTTCGTGCAAGCTCGTCCAATATCACATTCGCTGCATCATTTTCAATTCCATTCTTCCTTGCAAGCAAGAGTGCCGTCTCATGTCTTGCATTCACAATGTCACATCTAGCACCTAAAGAAATCAAAAGATCACACAGCTTAGCATGGCCTCCTCTTGCTGCTAACATCAATGGAGTATATCCATCAGCGTCATAGGCATTAACATCATAACCCCTACTCATCAATGTACGAACAAAGTCTAAGTCTCCATGTTGTGCTGCAAGATGTAGAGCATAAAACCCAACAGAACTATTAGATCCCTTTTCAAGTGCATGTTTAAGCACTAACTTTTCAAATTCTTCCCCATATTGATTTGTATCTAATAGTTCCATTGCAGTCTGACCATGTTTGTTCTGTAGCCTCACATCAGCCCCAGCATAGATAAGCAATTTGAAAGCTTCCAGGTAACCACGCCCGGCTGCTATCATGGCAGCTGAGTATCCATTTTCATCTTGTTCATCAACATCAATATCTGCTTCCTCAATTAGTTTCTTCAAAGCCTCAACATCATTTGCTTGAGTCACGAACATTAGAGGAGAAAGTATTGTTGTATTGCTTGAATGAACAACCTTGCCAGCTCGAACCAGGTCTAAAACTAATTGTCGAAAGCCAAGAGACCACCGAGCTGACTCTGCAATTGAGCTTGCACTCTGACCAGCAGAATTGACCAGGCCAAAATCTGCACCATCTGAAGCAAGAATTTTGAGGCATTCCTGGCGTTTATATCTAGCACAGATCATTAGTGCAGTTTCTCCAGATTCTGTTTGAGAATTGACATTGCAGCCAGCATTAATCAATCGTTGAAGAACCGTGGTTAATCCAAGCCTTGAAGCGAAGTGGATGGGGAAGTCGGTTTTTGAAGCTGTTGTCTTAATTGGAACTTCAACATCTGCGCCACAATTTAACAACACATATACTGCTCTTTCATTGTTGCATAAGATGGCATGGTGGATGAGAGTCCTCCCAAAGTGAGGAATGTTAGGAGACAGATGTTGCAGGAGCATGCGCAAAATAGCTCCGCTGGCTTCAAAGTACTCCACAGCACACCAGGCCACACTGTAAGCCTCAGCTAGTCCTGCACCCACCCGAAATTCTTCTCCTGTACTTACATCCCATGACCAACCTCCCAGACTCACTTTGATATCTGTTCTGGCTCCAGCCTGTTATTTTGTTTTTAAGGGTAAATAACATTAGATCATAACTGCACACACAGCCTCTCCTCCAAGTCTAGGATGCAATTTTCTTCGGATTAATAAACCTGTGAGTGCTAATTGAGGGGTCAGGGGTGAGAATGCTAACCTGCAAGAGGAGTCTGACAACTGAAATCTGCCGGCTAACAATGGCAGCAACAAGCGCATTACAGTGAACATTGGTGTATAGTGATGGCTTAGAAGATTGAAGCAGCGTCCGATTAGTTGCATCAACATCCACTCCACACTGCCACCAATCAAGAGCATCACTGTCATCAAGCAAAATTATATGTTCAACCAATTAAAAAGTATGCATTTTTGTGATGGCAGCCTTGTTTATAATTCAGTTTTTGGCAATGTCTAGACAGAGATCAATAGAAGCATAATGAATTCGAAATTAGGCTACCGATCATGAATTGATTAACAGTACTACCACATAGTCATAATTCTGGAAAAAAAAATTACCTTGATGAGTGTGTCAACTACATCGACAAACCCTCTGCAGCAAGCAGATACAAGAGCATGTACAGCAGCTTGGGGTCGGATCAAGTCCGACCCCATGAGCATCTCAGCAAGCCTAACCCGGCCCAAGTAGCTTGCCTCCAGCAAAGCCTCCTCGCACGCCTGCTGAGATGCCCCGCCATTTATAAGCACCTCCAATATCTGCAAATGGCCCTCCCGTACTGCTGCTGTTGTCGCATACCCTCGGAACAGCTTTTGATTCACATTGGCTCCATAACTCTGTCACACGAAAATAAAAAAATTAGTGATACCAAAAGTACTCCACTTTGAATTAAAAAACTCAAATATTGATTTCGAATTTATAATATTACATCAATAATACAGATGCAATGCAAGTGAATTCAAACTTGTAAAAATAGATATATAAAATCATTATTGTATAATTATTTACCATTCATCCCAGCTAAAAAATGCTTGATTTTCCTGAATCTCATGTGAGTTACAGAATACAATCATTGCAAAATAATAACAATAATAATTATAATAATAATCTTGCATATCCGTTCTAAATTCAGATAAGAGAATAAATGCGTATACAAAACAAGCATGATGATGCAATTTCACATTCATTTTCTCATATTTTCCCAGTAAACAAACATCACGATTATAAAAAACGAAGATTCAGGCAAGGAAATGATATTTTTTTTAAAAAAACATGGATTATTACGTTACCAGGAGCTTCCTGACAAGCGTCAAATTTCCGGAGTGAGCGGCGAGAAACAGAGCAGTGACCTGCGTCTTGAACTCCTCATCCTCGACGCGAACCTCGTGTGGCGACTCGCCACGCGTCACAATCTCCGTCCTCTTAGTCCTCAAGCACACCGTTCCGACGAAGTTTACGTCGACAGAAGGATCGGCCAAACACTCACAGGCCCATTTCAAATCATCGTCGTGCGCAGCGTCAACGAGGCGTTGCGAAACCTCCGCCTCGTAGTTGATAGGAAACACGTGCGCCTTGGCGGCCACGTACCCCGCGCCGCCCGAGTTTCTTCCGAACACCATCATTTCCAGGAAACGTTTCGTTTTGGCGAAAGCGAAACCTGTGAAGAAGAGCTTCGTAGTCGTAGTAGCTGGCTTTGTGTTTACTTGTTATTCACTGTGTTGTTGGGGTTTTGGCGTCGTCAGAGAGAAGCTTGCTTTGTTTTGTGTTGGGGACGGAGAAGACATGTGTCTGTCTACTCGGGGGTGTGTACCACTGTACAAGTGAGCTGAGCAAATCAACACTACATATTTGACGTTGACTTGGTCGAATCAGATTGTCAAACAAGTTTGTTTTTTGTCTTTCTTTCAGTTTCTTCCAACTAATTGGGTGAGGAAGTGTAACTACTAAATCTATATCCTCCAAATCTTTCTTGTTTCTGTCGTTTCGATTGGGCTTTCATCACTCTCTTTAATATTATTAGTGGCACAATTCGAATTTATGGGTTGGATCTGTTGTGTTTTAATTTCTTTTTAAGGAAAATATTATCCACATTCCATATAATCCATGCACTTAATGGAAAGTTGGAAACTATCCGATTTGATTTGATTAATCTTTTAATTGATGAGTGTTAATGCAAACACTAAAACAAATCCCAAATTTTATCAACTTTCACCGTCTCTTACTCTCTTTGCCAAACATGAAAATATATGAAAAAAAGTGATCGGCGGGACACTATTATTTCTCGTATTTATAGTTTTCAACCATTTTTACAACTCATATTATCTTATTATATTTTAGAAAAAAAATTAGTATAGAATCATTTGTGACCATAACATGTAAGATGGAAATAAATACCATTGTTTTATTTTATATGTGTTTTAAATTTTTAATACTGAAAAATCACTATAAAATCAATATCATTGTAATAAATATAATTATTATGGTTGACCAAGAAAGGAAAGGGCATTCCTTGTGATCGAATTAAAATCGCTATTTATATCCAATTAATAAAATTGAAACTGATCATTCACCCATTTGGTGTATCTGATTGAAATTATTATTTATAGCACACTGATCAAATCAGATTCTTATTTGTGTATCTGCAGGCAGTGCATAAGCTTAAAATTCATCACCATTTGGATGCTTTAAAATTGAACTGATGTAGCCGTCAAGCCACAGATGGGGGGCTCTGGTATTAAATAATTAAATTAGTTAAGTGATTATCGATACAATCAACTAATCAAGAGGTTACTCTTATAATTAACGAAATAGGATCTCATGCTTATAAATATATGGACTTTGGTTGTCGCATATGGCATATACTTATTTCAACTTAATTATCTACAGCCGGATTTGGCCAGCATCAGGTGCATCTCATTGGCTTTTGGAGTCACTATACAATAAAATATACAAATGAATAATATATTTCATGATATAAGCCACCATATATATATAATAACGTACACTTAAATTTTATAAGCAATGTGGGTTACTACCTTACTTGTTCTGCAGCAATCCCCATCTGTCCACACAAAAGTCACAAACTTTGGTGGCCTGCCTCTTAGCCTACCTATATTTCATTAATTAATTCTCTAATTAAGCTGAAAATGTTTTTGAGGGACATGGGTACACATCACACAAATAATGCGAGAAGTTAATGTAAAAGGAGAAAGAAAAAGGACAAAAATAAAAGAGATTATATGAAAGCGTGATTATACTATAATCCGGCTCACGTATCTCTAATTGACTAATACTATATCTAATTTAATTGCCAAATCAGTGTTCAAAATTTTAACTCTGTCCACAGATGTATTTAGACTTAACAAAAATTTGAGTAAGCAACCCCGCTGCTATAAAAGTTTTTATCTGCAGTCACGGGTGAAGTTGGAAGTTCTAGTCTTCTAGAACATCTTTTAGGTGCATTGATCAAATTTGTGGGTGCATATAGAAGATCTCCAATCGAAATCTTGGATCTCAGCTTGGATCGTACATATGAATTATAACATAAGGCCCAGGCTTGCTCCAATTAGTGTGGGTCTTGAAGCCCGACTTTTTTGCCAGACGAAAATCATATGTAAACTCGTAGCCCCATAATTCCTTTAAAATGGGAACCACCCCAATCCAGTTGCAAATATTCAAAATATGCAGAAGTAGGTCCAAATCATAACCGTTAATCCGTGGATCGAAACGAAACATCACTACATCTCTACGTGTTATGTAAGCTTATCACAAACACTCACTCAATCTCAACCGTGAATTGCCAATATCAACATCCAATTTTGATCATTACAATCGGAGGGTCCATTTTGCATTTTAATCAAAGTTTGCGAAATTACAGAGCAACTCTCTCCCACTCGCACCTGCACAATTTCTCAATCTCGTTCTCGTTGATTACCTGATTCGGCGACGCATCGCGGGTCGTCTGCCACAGCTCTTTCCATGGTACGCAACCAACATCTCTGTTCGTCCTCATTTTGCTGAATTTTATTTTTGAGGCTTATCATTCATTGCCTTAGGGTTTCGCTCTGATTGAAGTATCCATGATTATTATTATTCTTTCAAATTGAGAATAGATAAGGTGATTGAGAAATGTTGTGCGTTTTAGTAGATCTACTGTGGTTTTTCTTTTTCTTTTTTATCCGATGTTCCAAATAGTTTTTCAGTCAACATCTTCTATACCATCACCCTTGTTCCAGTTTTTGTTCGGCTAAAAGCTGCTTTGAATTGAGTGGGAAATCACTTTAGGTTTCTTGGGTTACAGTGTTCATACACTTTAAATGCCAATTTTGTGTGCAAATAAAGTTTCTTTCGGGGTAATAAATAGTGTTAATCTAATTTCTGTTCAGGTTCAGTTTTGTTGGAAACTATATTCCAGCTCGAAACCATGTTAGATTTGTGCAGGGAAAACTAAAAGGAACACAGAAATAGTTCCTTAAAATTTAGAAATGATGCATTGAAGCTGTACGAGCCGTATTTCAATCTTCTAGTGCATGTGCTCACATTGCCTTCTTCGTGAAATAAAGAATGTATAAGAAATTAAAAGTTATGGATATGCCAAAGTTTTTATAACTCCAATGTTTCACCATTGTTTCTATTCTGTATTTTGATGTTGGATGTTTTCATGCATGTTATTGAGAAGTTTGTTTCATATTAACTGCAGTTTATTTTTATTGTAAACTCTGAAGAATACATGTAGTAGACATAAAGTTCACTTTGGGGAAAACAACTGATGACTTCTTGTTGTAATTAAATGCAATTTATAGGCACCCATCAAGGGTATTCTTTCTCTGCAGAGGACAGCTTTAGCTCAGCATCATGGTGAGAAGTGGGGCCGAGGGTTTAGATTATTCAGCACTCAGGGTACACCACCATCTGCTTCTACTCCACCACCTACCCCATCTCCAGAGAAAATCCAGGCTGCTAAGGCTGCTGCTACTCCTCAACCTCCCCCACCTCCCCCACCTCCAGAGAAAACCCATTTTGGGGGCTTGAAAGATGAAGACCGAATTTTTACCAATTTGTATGGTTTGCACGACCCATTTCTCAAAGGTGCCATGAAACGAGGTGACTGGCATAGAACCAAAGATTTAGTTCTCAAAGGTACTGATTGGATTGTCAATGAAATGAAAAAGTCTGGCCTCCGTGGACGTGGTGGTGCTGGTTTCCCATCTGGCCTCAAATGGTCTTTTATGCCGAAAGTATCGGATGGCCGTCCTTCCTATCTTGTTGTCAATGCTGATGAAAGTGAACCTGGAACCTGTAAGGACAGAGAAATTATGCGCCATGATCCACACAAACTTTTGGAGGGTTGCCTGATTGCTGGTGTAGGGATGAGGGCTAGTGCCGCTTACATATATATTAGAGGTGAATATGTGAATGAACGGTTGAACCTTGAAAAGGCAAGAAGAGAAGCTTATGAAGCTGGATTACTGGGAAAGAATGCATGTGGATCTGGTTATGATTTTGATGTTCATATCCACTATGGTGCTGGTGCTTATATTTGTGGTGAAGAAACAGCGCTTCTGGAGAGCCTTGAAGGAAAACAGGGGAAGCCAAGACTGAAGCCTCCTTTCCCTGCTAATGCAGGGTTATATGGCTGCCCCACCACTGTTACAAATGTGGAAACGGTGGCTGTTTCTCCCACCATTTTAAGGCGTGGACCAGAGTGGTTTTCCAGTTTTGGGAGAAAGAACAATGCAGGAACAAAATTGTTTTGCATCTCAGGACATGTGAACAAGCCTTGCACTGTTGAAGAGGAGATGAGCATACCCTTAAAAGAGTTACTAGAGAGACACTGTGGAGGTGTGAGGGGTGGATGGGACAACTTACTTGCAGTAATACCAGGTGGTTCATCTGTTCCACTGCTTCCCAAGGATGTGTGTAATGATGTGCTGATGGATTTTGATGCACTCAAGGCTGTCCAATCAGGATTGGGGACTGCAGCTGTTATTGTGATGGATAAATCAACTGACGTTGTTGATGCCATTGCAAGGCTTTCTTACTTCTACAAGCATGAGAGTTGCGGGCAGTGCACGCCATGTAGGGAGGGGACAGGATGGCTTTGGATGATCATGGAAAGAATGAAAGTTGGGAATGCAAAGTTGGAAGAGATTGACATGCTTCAGGAGGTGACCAAGCAGATTGAGGGGCACACAATCTGTGCTTTGGGAGATGCTGCTGCTTGGCCCGTGCAAGGTCTAATACGGCATTTCAGGCCAGAGCTTGAGAGAAGGATCAGGGAGCGTGCAGACAGGGAATTGCTGGAGGCAGCTGCTTAAGTGTCTCTCTGGTCGCTTCTTGCATATTTTCTCAATTAATTTTCTTCACTCGACTCCTAAAAATAAGAAACAAAGGGAGAAAAACAATACAAGTAACTTCAACTTGGGTATTTTGGAATCTGTTTGTTGTTATTTTCTTGCAAGACCACCTGATTGTTGCCCGATCTGGTTTCTTGTGAACCCTTCTGTATTTTTCTATTGGCTAAAATATTTTTCACTTGGTGTAATAAAGGATTTTTCTGGTGTGTAGCAGAGTAAGTTAAACTTGTATTGGTGAAAATAATGAACTGGTGAAATCATGATATAAAATGAAGTATGTGCAGGGCCGGAACATAAAAGGCACTAAAATGTGCCATGATCCTTTGAACCTAATTATTATATATCTTATTCTTGACCAACTTATTTTTTACTGGTAATTTATTCTTGTAATTAATTTCTTTTATTTTAAATACCAAATCTTTTTAAAGCTTAATTTCTTAGGTTATAACTTATAACATTCCTAACTTACATGCTAATGTAATACAACCAGCCGATAGAATGCTAGATACTTAAATATTAGTTAAAAAATAATCACAAATAAATACACAAATAAGTTAAAGGACTCAAGATGCCTCTGAAGTATGATCAATTTTAACGCGCCAAACCCATTAATTATGAACAATCCAAACTTGAAAATATCAACTCGAAAATTCAAGCATCCAATCTCCAGCGTCAACCCGAGGCATCTACACCAACTTCCAATTCATATATGGGCTAATTTTATTGTATTTCCATTAAAATATTAATAAATACACTGTGAGTTTGTGACATTGGGCTCACACCAGGCCCAAATACTTGAGTGATTGATAAGATGCATAACTTAATACAACGACATATCTGAGTTCGGAATACTTTCTTCCCACAATACGCGGCAATCGTCCTCTTCACTTTCCAACTAACTACCTTCTCTTTCCTCTTCCGTATTCACTCTCATGATCTCATCACACGCATTTTCAATTTTTCACCTTTTGACGCAACGTAGAAATTGAATAGCCTAAGATAAGAAAGCCTTCGCTCGCTCTGAGCCTCCTAAGCAGTGGTCACAGCAACACAGTCCCGCGCATTTCTTCATTCTCTCTCTTTCTCTCTCGCTCTCGCTCTCCAATTGGTAAGTGTACTCGCCTTTTTTTGATTCTTTCGAAGCTCAATTGAAATTGCGCTTCCATTTCGCTTTCACTGATCCCAGGCTTTCTAGCTACTATTCAATCTTACTTGTATTTCGATCTGTATCAATGTTTGGATAAAAAGTCAATTTTTTTCTTTATTATGCAGTGCATGTTATCATCCTTTTTGTCTGTTTCATTTTTTTTTTTCTTGTATTGAGGTAAGAGTTTTTGTTTCCATTTGTTTATAAAAAAGGAGCTGAATGAGTGGGGTGGGTGATGCCCAACAACATTTTAGTATTTTATTTTGGATGTAGAAATCGCCTCACGTTCTCTTTTGTACTCATATGTCTTTTTTAGTAAAAAAACTCAATTGCCATTGTTTATTGTTCACCGAAACTCATCACGGTCACACCGTGGATTGCATCTTAGATTCTTAGCTTAAATTAAATTCACAATGTTGAGAATTTGAAATTTTTTTTATAGTTTTATAGTTTTTTCTCGTTTTATCTGATTATTTTAAGTGTATGTTTGTTATAAGGTTACATGAATGTAGAAGCATTGTAGTTGGTCCTACCCATCAAGAGCTATCCCGGAACTTCTCATAACAATGGTACTTGGAATCAGAACAAAGAGCCGGAAGGCTGGAGTGGTTCAGGTTGATTACCTTATCCATGTGCAGGAAATAAAGCCATGGCCCTCATCTCAGGCTTTGCGATCTGTTCAGTCTGTGTTGCTTCAATGGGAAAATGGTGATCAAGTATCTGGGTCCTTCACTTGTGATGTTGGAGATGGGAAAATCCAATGCGGTGAGTCATTCAGGCTTCCAGTCACTTTATACAGGGAGAAATCAAGAAAAAGCACCGCCCGTGAAACTTACCAGAAGAACAACTTAGAATTCTACTTGTATGAAGCTCGGAAGGACAAGGGAGTAAAAGGTCAACTCTTGGGGTCAGGTGTAATAAATCTTGCAGACTTTGGGATCATCATGGAAACCTCAAATGTAAGCACCCCCTTGAACTGGAAGAGAAGTTTTAAGAGTGCAGCTCAACCGGTTCTTTATGTTAATATTCAACAATGTGGTAAAGATGGCTCTAGTTTGTCACCAAAGGGCAGCTTGTCCAAACAAGTGTTTCTGGACACCGAAGGAACTGAATCTGTTGCAGAGTCTATGAATGAAGGGAATGATGAGATTGCCTCTTTTACTGATGATGATGTTGATGATGATGTTTCCTCACATTCATCACGTATTGTAACTTCCTCTGCTTTTGAGACAACAGCCAATTCATCGCCTAGCCTTGAAAAGGTATGTGGAGCTAATTTTAAATTATGTCCCTCTAATTTATTTATTTTACTTTTCTGCTCTTATAATTCTGAAAATGATATGTGAAACTTCCTTACTCTGTGATTGGTATCACAGGATATGATTGTTTTTTATTCATGCTCTAGTTCAAAAATCTTTACATCTTATTTATTATGTAGAATTAGGTTTATGAAATTTAATCTAACTGACAATCCATGGTTGCAAATGAACAAAATGCCTAGCTGAGCTTGAGATCTTCAAATACAAATTTTGAGAACCCAAATCACACAAGCATATGTACTAGCATCATCATTTCCATGCTCATTTTCATCTGTATGCTCAAAGAAATCTACTTAATATGGTGGACAGGTATTGCATATCATTTAGTACACTGAAACAATCTCTTAGGAAGACCCTAACTGTGTTTGATCTGCTGGGTTTCTTCCCTCTATATGAGCAAATTCATTTGTGTAGTTTTTGGATTGTTTAACAGCCATATATAATAACTGCAGAATGGATCAGAATCAACAACTGATAGCACTAAAAGGATTTATGGGGAGCCTACTGTACAGTCAATAGCAGCACCTGCAAGCACAGGGGTAAATCCAGTGGCTAAAGCATTCAAACATCAAAATGGAAGTTCATCTCAATTGTTGTCAATAGGCTCTTCTTCCAATTCACGGAACCCTGCAAATGATATTGCTTCTTTGCGTAACATTCCAAGGGAGAGCTCAATTCTGAAGAAGTCTCTCACTCACTCTGTTCAATCATCTTCTCAATCCTTTGGAAATCAAGATAACCATCAAAAGTCTGGTAACCATAGTATTAAGGTCAACAGGATTCATGAAAGTCTTTCTAACAGCAGTGCCAGAATGCAAGATAGTGCTCAAGAATTTATCAAAGGAAATATTGTCAATAGCCATGCTTCTGAAGGTAAATCCTCAAGTATCTCTATTCAGGAGGACACAAACTCAATATTTGCAGACTATGCAGATTCGCAAAACTCTCGAGAGGATGATCATCTCCTGAAGGTGAAAGAATATTCTTTTGATGACAAATTAGCTTCTAGATTTTCACAAGAAGCTACCAGAAAGCAAGTCACTTTAAAGAGTGAAACTTTTGCATTCAGCAGGAAAAACGTTGGAGTGCAGGGAAGTAAGGTTAAAAGTAATGAATTGAAGCATGTGAAGTCTTTGCAGTTACCAATTGTCTCAGCTGAGAACAATAGACAGTTAAGAAAGAATGAATTTATTGAAAAGTCGAAGGAAGCTGAGATTACTGAAGATGCTCATGTCAGTGGTATGATTAGTGCAACAAGTGAAAGAGAAAAAACAACATCCAGCTCTTCTGATGGCAAAGTTGAGTTGGAGTCTACAATTGAATTGCTTAAGGATGAGTTGAGAGAAGCTGCTGCTGTTGAGGTTGGCCTTTACTCAGTTGTTGCTGAGCATGGGAGTTCCACAAATAAGATTCATGCTCCTGCCCGGCGACTTTCTAGATTTTATTTTCACGCTTGTAAAATGAACTCTCCAGCTAAGAAGGCCAATGCAGCAAGAGCTGCTATTACTGGATTAATTTTGGTTTCTAAAGCATGTGGGAATGATGTTCCAAGGTATCTAAAGCTAAATAAATGGAAGGTGAATTCACTGCTACAATTTACTAGTTTTGTTCTTATCATAGACCAAATGATGGCCATATTTGCAAATCAGAGTAACCAGAAGCCCTAGCAATAATTGACCCCAGGGATAGTTGACTGTCTGTTTCGTGATACTAATGGCACATACATAGGATCATGATCACCATAAATTGTCTCTGAGGGCCATCGATCTTTTTGTTACCTATTTTTCCTTAATGGACCAAATCATTTGATATGTTTTTCTAAACATCTTCCAGGATGTAAAAGTACTTGTAGTTTGATATTTTACTGTATGTTTTGTTGCCTATAAACAGGTTGACTTTCTGGTTGTCAAATTCCATTGTGTTGAGAGCTATTGTCAGTCAGACCTTAGGGAAACCACAGCTTTCCGCTGGACCATGCACTAAAATAAACAGTGGTAAACTGTGTTCAGATGAGGTGAACAGTCATGAAAGTTTTGACAATTGGGAGGATCCTCAGATATTTATGGTTGCTTTGGAAAAGTTTGAAGGTTGGATCTTCTCCCGAATTGTTGAGTCTGTATGGTGGCAGGTAAATCATATGGTTTACAGTTTTCTTTATTATCTTCATCATCTGTTTTCATTCTTTCACTACTGACCTATCTACAGGAATGTAGCCTAGATCTGAAAGTCCTTCCTACCCATGTCTGATATTGTATCATTTTCACCCCTTTCCAGAATATGACTCCACATATGCAGTCTGCAGCTGCGAAGGGATCAAGCTCAAGGAAAGCCTATGGAAGGAAGCATGGTTTGGGTGATCATGAGCAGGGTAATTTTTCTATTGAGCTGTGGAAGAAGGCTTTCAAAGATGCCTGTGAAAGGCTTTGTCCTGCTCGAGCTGGGGGACATGAGTGTGGCTGCTTGCCGCTGCTGGCTCGTTTAGTATGTTTATGCATCATCATCCCTTCCTCAATGTGCAGTACATTATTGATCTTTTCACTTAACCTAGGAAACATTTTTGCATGGTGAAACAAAAAAATTTTACCATAATAATATTGTACATTGGTGGAGCTCAACACTCAGTGCAAATATTATATGTAGCCAGAGCTATACCACTCTTTTTTAAAGGAAAACATACTCTTATTCATCTATCCAGCTTTTTTCTTATGCCTCCAACTCCTGTTCAAATTCCAATATTACATTAGAGTGAGCTGTTCCCAATGCAACATTTTTCCAAAAGTCATTTAAAGATCTGCCACATGATTTTGCTACTGACCTCAATATTTTTTTGTAACTTATAAAATGTTAATCTATGGTGTTTTAGATAATGGAGCAGTTGTTAGGTAGATTGGATGTGGCTATGTTCAACGCTATTCTTCGTGAAAATGCGGAAGAGATGCCCACAGATCCTGTGTCTGACCCTATAAGTGATTCGAAGGTTCTCCCCATTCCAGCTGGAAAATCAAGCTTTGGGGCTGGTGCACAGCTAAAAAATGTGGTGAGTGTGGATACCTTGTTGTGTGAGGTTATTTGGTATTATTATTCAAGAGTTCACTTGGAAGCTGCTTGCTTAACTTTTCCTTCCCCAATCATCATAACAAAAATTAGTCATGTATTTTGTCTTATTTATGAAGAAATGGTAATCTAGCATTCCATTAATGGAAGGACTGTGCTTGTCTTCATATCCCCAGATTGGAAGCTGGTCCAGATGGCTTACTGATCTATTTGATATCGATGATAGTGACGCTCCTGGTGATAACAATGAACTCAATGATCACAAGGGACTGGAGTGCGAAACATCCTTTAAAGCTTTCCGCCTTCTTAATGCTTTGAGTGATCTCATGATGCTTCCAATTGAAATGCTTGCAGATAAATCTACCAGAAAAGAGGTAAATACTGGGATGTAGATACTCGCACTTAAAACTCCACCCTCCCCCCACCCCTCTCGTTCGTGCAGATAAATAGAACAATGTCAATTCTACTAATTCTTCTATCTTTATCTGGTAATGATATTTTGTATAATCACTGTTTCATTGATTGTAGGTATGCCCTGCATTGGGTGCACCATTGATCAAGAGGGTTCTTTACAATTTTGTTCCAGATGAGTTTTGTCCAGACCCAATTCCTGAAGCAGTTTTTGAGGCTCTTGATTATGAGGTAACCAAGAGGCCCTCCAATAGGTTTGCGAATTATTATTAGGCTTATTTACTCTGCTGCATTCCTGTTTGAAGGGTGTAGGAATGTTTTGGTATGATTGATTGTTATATTACTTTAACTGGCTATCTCTGGTAACAAGAATCATGGAACTCAGGGTGTGAGCCCTTAGCTTTGTGGATTTCAATTTCTCATTAATCTATTTCACTTGTTTCTTTATTCAGGAGAGTTTGGAAGCCGAAACAGACTCTGTTACAAGTTTTCCATGCCTTGCAAATCCTACAGTCTATTCACCACCTCCACCTGCTTTGCTAATAGGCATTCTAGGAGAGTTAGGAAGTCCAACTCTCTTGAGGAGTGGGTCATCAGTGCTTCGGAGATCATATACTAGTGATGATGAGCTTGATGTGTTGGATTCACCAATGGATTCAATTATAGACAATGCCCAGTTTTCTCCACGTTCATTGACAGCCAACTCAATGCTAAAGTGGAAGGGTGGTCGAAAAGTTGTCAGATATCAACTCCTCCGTGAAGTTTGGAAGGATAGTGAATGACCTTCTCTTTCATATATGTGCATTTTATGTACTTTGGGTGGTTATTAGTTTTAAACAGGGTTTCTATTGGAACAGAGGCCTATTACTTTGTGAATAATACCGTAATAGGGTAGCGGTTGTAACCTCTTTAGGGGTGGCCTATTTCATCATTCTGTGAATAATGATATTCTGTACAAGGGAGTTCTTGCTTTGGCACTGCCACTACTAGCAAAGCATAATCTCTGACTGTGTTTCGTGACTCAATGGGTATGGGCTTGAATTGTGGGCCGGGCGTTAGCCCAATACCCAATCTAAACTGGGCAGTACATGCATTGGCTGAACGACTCATTCTGAACAAAAATCCTGTGGATTGTCCGACTCCAAACGTTATCCAATTATTGTTTGAATTTAACTTTTGGACAAGAGGAAATCTTAGTATCTGCTTTAATAATGTATATATATAGTCGAAACTATATGATTTTAATAATTTTAAATTCCTAAAATACCCTTTTTTAACTTGTATTTCTTTGGTAAATGTATATAGCAATCACGCATGACTGTCTGAGAACCCCACCTAACCTGCAATGACTATAATGTGAAAGTATGAGTTGAAGTCAACTCGATCCGCCAGACCTTTTATTCACCCACTCATATTTCATCACCAGTCTCAAATTTCTCAGTCACAAGAAGAGAATATCCTCCCAGCTGCCTGCAGGTTTAATTGGGGTAAGTTCTTAGAATGTACGTCTTTCGTATTTTTCTTTTGTTATTTGGCTTCTGAATTCTGATGGTAATTTGAATGGTAGCTTCATTGAGAACAATAACAGTACAGGCACCAAAAACTGGGTGTACTTGCAAGTATAATATGACATAAAATCAGAAAACTTCTTTAAAAGTTAAAACCTTAAGGACTGATGCGGGAAACTCTGTGTGTAACACACTGGGTGTTTTCCCCAGTGTGTTTCTTTTTGTTGCCTAGAGCTCTTGTTCCTCTAGGCTTTGTTTGTTCTGGGCTTTTGCCTCCTTTGGTTAATATACTTTTTTGTTTACCGAAAAAATAACTGTATGTTTTGTTTAGTTTCATACTGTACCAAAGTTCTGTTTGCTTTTCTGGCCTCCAATTTAATATCAAAGTTTTCATTTCCTGCAACAGAACTGGGTTGCTATATTTTTTGTGCTACTATACTGCATTGTGATGGCAGAGACAGTTAAAGGTAAACATGTGGTGATTGAAGCTCAAAACTTAAATAGAATGCTAGCCTCGTCTATCAATGAAAAATTATGCCACGAGTCACCATCCTTGTTGGGCAGTAATATTTTCAGAGTACCTGAGAAACTTCGCAGGCATAACGAGAATGTATTTGGCCCTAATATAGTCTCAATCGGCCCTTTTCACCATGGCACGAAAAGACTAGCACCTATGGAGAACATCAAAATGTGGTATCTACGTTCACTTTTAAAGAGGTTTCCACTGCCTTCAGAGGACACATTGGAACTCATTGTCGAAGACATTAGAGGGCTGCAGAAATTTGCCCGTGAATGTTATGCTGACCCTGTCAATCTCAACGAAGAGAAATTCATAGAAATGCTGGTGGTTGATGGTTGCTTTCTGATTGAGCTTTTTCGTAAAGATGCATACATAGTGTCGAGGCACAAGGACGACCCTATTTTTAACACTTCATGGATGCATGAAAATCTGTATCATGATTTGGTCTTGCTCGAGAACCAAATTCCTTGGTTTGTTCTCCAGCGCTTATTTCAGCTGACAATGTCTGTTAGTGAACAAGAAAACCATTTCCGAATTGAGGTACTTGTCCTCAAATTCTTTGAGACAATGATGTTGATGACAGAACCAGCTGTTTACACACCAAATGGCCAGGAAATCAAGCATATACTTGATTTGTTGCGCATTTGCTTGCTTTCCTCATTCATTAACGAAAAACCCCAAACCGCAAACTTGGAACTATTTCCTCCTGTTACAGATCTCTTACGGGCTGGAGTCAGATTCAAGAAGGGAACTCCTGGTGACATTTTGAATATCAAGTTTAGCAAAGGGGTATTTGAAATACCCCCCATAAAAATCAGAGGGAACTCTGAATCTTTGTTTAGGAACCTAATAGCTTATGAGCAGTGTAACCATCATAGTACTGATGAATTCACATCATATGCAATTGTTTTAGATTGCCTCATCAATAACAGCAGGGATGTAGACTTGCTTTGTGATAAAGGAATTGTCGTGCATGCATTGAGTACAGAAGATATATCCATTCTGTTTAACAGGCTCTACAATGACACTCTTGTTTCTGATTTTTGCTATGCTGGATTGGCTCACCAAGTGAATGAGTATCATCGATCTCAATGGCCCAGATGGAGAGCCACCTTGAAACGCAATTACTTCAACAATCCATGGTCGATATCTTCATTCATAGCAGCGATTCTCATACTGCTTTTCACCTTTACACAGACTCTATTTGCTGTTCTCTCTTATAAATTTTAGCCTCTTCTTCATGTAAATTACTCCTATGACTAGTGTGCTTGGATTAACTTTGATATTGCTATGGCTCCTATCCTTTTTCTAGATAATAATGATCTATTGGTTTATCCTCGAACATGTGTATGTATTTAGATTTTAGATTATAGGACCCAATCATATCATGATATTATTTTAATCAGTTGGTCTAAATTTTGAACAATTTTACATGTTTGAGATTCATAACAGGTAGTCGAATCCGTAAAGAAGGCAACAGGAATACAGTTCTAGATTCTGAATGACTACATCTCCAGTGCATCTATGTTCATCTTTGTTTGCACCTGCAAATACCCACAAAGAAAATTCGTGAGACACCAAACTATTCTTCCATAAATACAGCAGGCTAGTTCAGTTTAAGGCAAGCATTCAAATTTATTCACTTTTTAAATCCTTGATGAATCATGTGAAAAAATAATTGAGACAAAATGCTAGCCGCTTGGTAAGAGAATAGTTGAACTACAAGATATCTTCATTCAACCACAATTAACAGAATGTCAGTGGAAGTCAGAATCTGGAAGCATAAAACAGAACATACAAATACACTTTCTTCCAGTGACAGAAACTGGATTGGGTTCAATGTAAAAAACAAAGCAGAAAGTTTTCAAAAGTTCGGTTAACAACATGAAATTCATTCAGAAATTATAAACAAACTAAAACAAGAACCACCAAACATAAACCATTTCTGTTTATTAAGATCATTCACGCAAACATAATCAAGAGACAACTCAACTAGAACATATTGTGGCTTCTGGTGCATATAGAGTTTCCAGGAAACAGATAGTAGGGAATCAAGAAATCTTACAACTTGGACAGTGCACCAGTAGTTGGACCACGCAATGCATCGTAGTGTCCATAACCATGATAAAGTACACGGATAGGTTTATCCTTACCATACTCTTGACCATATTCAGCTATTATTTTGAGGCTACCAGAATTATTGTCCCGCATATAAACTGTAATTGGCATCCTAGAAATGAAGAATTGTATCATAATAAGATGACCCCTTTGATGTATATCAGAAATTTCATTAGCTTGTAAGAATTGGTAGTCAGACAACTTGACAAGCTTTAGTGAACAATTGACAAGAATTTCCAAGTTATAGAAACCTTTAGTGAAATGTGCCCAACTGTAGAAGTAGTGCAGTCTGAGGAGGATGTTAAGGAAGGACTTACCGTAGGACATGTGAGGACATAAGCAGCTCAGGCTCACCTCCCCAAATGTGGGATTGTCGGATTTGTACAACGTATGCCTCGAAATCATCTTCAAGAAACCTGCCAGAGAATGAAAACATAAGTGCATGATTGAAAAGAAGCACAATCAAACCCTTCTCTATTGTAGTTACAGAGTATAAGAGCAAACGTTCTCTTTTGAAAAATTTAGCAGGTCTCTTACTCTTAGTTGCTTTCTACCAATTAACAATTTAACAGTAAATGGATCAAAACCATAACCTAAACCAGGGACCCTCAAGAAATTTTACCATTCGGTGTCTGCCCTCCTCTTTATGAATTCATCTGCTACCTGTCCAAATCATATAACAGTTTCTGTAGGAATTCTATGACAAAATAAAAGAAAACAATTAACACAAAAAAGAAAAGAAGAAATTCTAAGCTTATTTTGCTAGCACAAAACATATTGCAATAGGCAGGAAGGTCAGGAAAGAAATGCAAATAAGATTTTTAAGTACGAAAAAAATGAAATCCAAAATTAACTTTAAGTCTCATAATAGGGTGTTTAGTAGTGGGACCAAGTCAAATAATTTTTTTATGTGCTTGATGTGATCCTATACATCGAGCTCAACGAAAAATTATAAAAAGTTGGAGGTTGAAACATGCAAAAATGGCATCAGTCTCCTTTTGAAATCAGTAAAATTGAGTTCTTTTTGTACTTTTGCTCTAAGCTCATCTGCAAGTTCTCTCTGAAGGCTGTCACTTGGAGATGGCTTCCCTTCTCTCAGAGAAGCACCGTATACCACGGACCGGAACAAACATCTTCCATCTCCAGGTATGCCTGCATAAAATAAACAAAAATTAATTCAGTCCATTTTAAAAAATAAAATATTCAACAGTCTCTGTTCTGTTCATGCACACAAGCATTCATTTGATTCATTTCATATATCAGTTGGTGACCAAACAAACCTGGTCCCTCAAAGGAAAGAACCAAATAAAGGCGTTACTTAATAAGACCAAAGGGAAAAAAAGAAAAGAAAAAAGCATATAAATACAAGTCGTTCATCTAATTACTGAAGCTAGGAGTAGCAAAGTAGCAAAAGCACCCAAGAAAACCAAAATCCTCTAATCTCTAATCTTGTCAAAAATAACAAAGCACTGGTTGTTACCAAGCAGAGCTTCCGGGTTTGGCATTTGCTGACTTCAGAGCAAGCAGTTGACAGAAAAACAGAAGCGCTTCAAACTTCAAAGACGCAAATGCTGACTTATATGAAAACGAACAATTTACATGGTGTCTACCTGCTCTTGATTTTGATGCGGAATTCTACGCTTACCTTTCAATGAGCTCTCTCACAAGTCACAACTCCTCCACGGTCCACATCTTTTTGCTTTCAAGTGCGATGGCGCCAAGCCACTGAAGCCAGCATCAAAGAATCGAATTCGATGCTTTTGCTTTTTCAAGTTTCAACCACCAACGGCCAGGATGGTTACGCCAACTTACGCGCCCTATTCCAGGTTCAATCCCATAAACGACGTCGTGCCATTTATCTTTGGAACGTAACATTAATAACACGGCCAGCAACACGTGTCAGAAACCCAGAGAACACTCCCTCTAAAATCAATAGGAGCCGTTTTTTCTTTTTCCGAAACAAGAGACACTAGCCTCCCTACAATTTTTTGCTCTCCTATTATCAGGTGCTTTAAATTTAGATGTTTGATACTTCTTGTTGAAATAAATGAGAAAGAAATCCTTCACCAGTTTCAACCATTATGGATTCCCGGGCATCGTTTACGTCCCAGGTACAAAATTAATTCAAACTCTGTTTTGAGAAAATTGAATTGTTTGTGTTTTTTTGCACGAATAAATGTATTTTATTTAATTAATATCAAATTACGTACATCAGATAATCAAGCAGGGTCATCTTCAATCCATACTTGAATATCTGGATACGCAACCACATTCTTAGCTAATTGAATTGTGTTCTATGGTATCATATATTTGTTTTATTATATACAATTTTAGCAAATTTTCATATCACATTATGATTTTAAATTTCTCAGGAATCAACAGCAACCCACAAAAAAATGAATACCAGAAGACGCCCATTGCACACTTGTGCAGCTTCAATTCTAGTGATAACTCAGAGAGCGTCCACGATGGCCCAAGGTCTCAATGGACCATTAGGCTTCATCGTAAGCATGTTAGCCAGATTTGCCACATTGGCAGGCCCCATTGTTTATGCCATACAATATCAATGGATAGTAATGGCATTCCTCAAATTCGTGGATGATCGAATCTTAGCCGTTGAAGCCATGATAGAGAGAGCTTATCCTCCATCAAGCATTGTGTTCAACAAGATCGATGACTTGGTCGGAGTCACGGCAAGCCTGCCTGGAAAATTAGACGAGGCAGTGGACAAAGTGCCTACCTATTCTCACCATGTCACATTTTTGGACTGGGTTTTGGTTTATGCCATCTCTGTGCTCAAGTTTGTGATTACAAGATTGACTAATTGGCGGATTTCGAGGGATTCAAGGGAGAAGGAGATAGTGGTTGATAACACAAGCTGCTATGATCACAATAATTATAATGAACCTTCAGCAGCAGAATACCACCCTAAAGATCGCCCTAAAGAATACCCTAAAGAACACCCTAAAAAACCCTCAACCAAAGTTCCTGGCGGTGGTGGGACTAAGAGTAGTACTAATATTGCTCCTAATATCAAGGGTCCTACTTACAAGGAAGTTCTAACGAAGGACACAAAACAAGGCACTGCTGAAAAGAAAGAAGAGAAGAAGAAGAAGAGAGAAGAGATCAACAAGAAGAAAGCAGAGAAGAACAAGAAGAAAGAAGAAGTGGAGAGTGCTGCAGATGATGGCAATGATGAACACAATGATGGCTACTCTACACAGGATCCCATCCTAGATTTGTTCGATTCGGCATGGCTTATGAAACCGAGAAAAAAGGCAAAGGAAAATTACCCGCCGCGGTCTGTTTCATTCATTTTTTAACAAACACTAACACTAACACAAACTTAAACCTCTCTTCTTTTTCTCTTCATGAATATATATAGCACTTTTAATAAAACTTTTCAATTATAGCAAAAAAAATTTATAAAATGTGCTATGATACACATGAGGAAAACAAAAATGCAGCGAAATAACTAAGGATTTATGTTGTAGCTCACTGTGTAAAATATCTAGATAAAAGCATGGCAGCGTGGGTTTGGCTGTCAAAATGTATATATAGTTTTCTATAAACCTTGGGAGTGTGCTCTGTAGAGAATTGCATCAATTGGTGCACGTTGTACTACTTTTGGCATAATTGAGAAATTAATGCAATGGTTGGTTAATTGTTATTCCATGGTTGGAAAATAAGGAGAATTTTTTTCTGAAGATCGAGAAGATGCACCTTCAAAGAAGTAGAGGGAATTAATTGTTCTTTTTTTTCGATTATTTTTTAATCAGACATAATAACGTAGATTGTTTAAGATCTATCAAAGTAGAAGGAATACTTCTTTGTTGCCAACTATTTTATAATCAGACATATTAGCAATGTTTTTGTGTTAAATGTAGAGACAATTGCACAAGTTTTAGATAAAAAAACAGGGAGGTACAGAGAATTAATCTGGAGATTGACAGCCGTTTGAGCTCTTTTACATTAATATCATTTAGCATGTGTTAATGGATGTTGCTTTTATCGGCAGTCATCTTTTTTTGTTTTTTTGTTTTTTTTTGTGAGGATAAAATTGAACTTAAATTACTTGATGCAAGTGTTGCATGTCATTTTTGTGAAGGTTTCATTAGAGTCCGCGACCATTAATAATGTTGGTCAGAAAAATAATTGGTTCAACTACTTGAGTTTCAAGACAAAACTTTATGCCAAATTCAGCAATGTGCAAAAATTACTAATCTGCAAAGAAATGAGAAAAAAAAAACCCTTTAAATTTTTTATCAATAAAACTTTTAAAACACACTATAAAATACTTAATTAACTCCTCAAATATTAAGATTCAAGTAAAAAGTAAAAAAAAAAATTGAAGCAAAAATGCATACGCAAGTATGCATAAGCATCTGCCGATTACTCGGCAGCCAAATTTATGTTGACGAATCTGCTTTATTAGTGTCATAATTTCCCTTTAGGTCAAATTAGTATATCAATATATCCTTGTTATCAAATATAATAGAGAGGTGCTTTTTGCACTCCATTTTTCTCGTTTGCACTTTTTCTATTTTTTTAAATATTTTTATTATCTTTTTCATTTTATATTTTTAATAATGCTTTCACTTTTTTTTTACTTTTAATTATGATTTTTTTACTTTTATTTATGGTTTTTTTAACTTTTATTTATAATTTTTTTTCTATGTTTTATTTATGATTTTTTTAGTAAAAATTATTCTCATGACTTACATATATAAAACTCAATTTATATTAATATTTTTTGTCATTGTATTTTGTTAATTAAAAGGTAATTATGCTATTAAAATTTAAAAATATTACTATAATTTTTTAATGAGAGGGATAAAGATTGTCATTTTTTAAATTGGTTGAGGGCAATTTCATAAGTTATTACTGCTTTCTCCCACAGCAGATTTTGAAAGGATATCTTTAGCTGCTTTACCCCAACCCTTAAAATCTGCTTTTCCCCACCTCTGTTTTCAAAATAAGCAGGTTTTACTTTATTAACCAAACATCAAAAACTGCTTTGAGGTAGAAATAAGCAACTTATTTTCAAGGCACCTCAATCCCAAACTGGCCCTTAGTGTCATATATTCCCTTTAGGTCAAATTAGTATATCAATATATCCTTGTTATCAAATATATTAGAGAGGTGCTTTTTGCACTTTTTCTATTTTTTTAAATATTTTGATTATCTTCTTCATTTTATATTTTCAAATCTATTATTATAGTTTTGATTCGTAATATTTTTTTATTTTTTTAATTCCCTTTTTAACTTTTTTTTATTAATTGGTTTTTAACATTAATTAGTTAATTAATAATAGATATTATGTATGGATAACAATTAATGCAACACAACATTAATCATTGCCATTAGTTAAAAGCTCGACGATGAGGTTGTTAATTTCTAATAGTGTTCAAAGAACAATTAATAGAAAAATGAGTTAAAAAGAGAATTTAAAGAAATAAAAAAATTGTAAATCAGAACTAAAATAATAGATTTGAAAATATAAAATGAAAAATATAATAAAACTATTTAAAAAAATAAAAGAAGTACAAAGGAAAAAAAGTAGAGTGCGAAAATCAACTACCTTAATTTGGTAATAGAACCTAATTTACTATTTTAAGGCCTTATCCTAAACATGTGCTTAATTCCTTACTAGTGTCGGCTCCAATAGCCCGTCAAATAAGTAATCCTGTACGAACTTTGAAACCAGCATACAATCGACAAGATAATGAAGTTTTTGCTATCTTTAGGAAAAAGTCCGCATTTTAATAAGAAGTTGATTTGACAATTACCAAAATCATTGTCGTTTATGTCCCTCGAACGTTCTGAATTTATGTCTATCAAAATTAAAATTTGTGGTATATATATATATATATAAGTGAAATGATTCATGTGGTGGGGTGTTGTGTTCATCAAAAGATGGATTTCTTGAGTTGTATTCTATTGTCTCTTCTTTGCTGCCTTTAGCGTCTTTTCACTTTGGGTCAATGTGTCAATTTATAAATTAATTGAGAGGAGTATAGTAAGAGGAAATAGAGTGTGCAAATAATAGCACTATATATACTATAATATATATATATATGTTATATAAAAAAAATTAGTGAGATAAAATTATGTTGAAGTATCAGCATTATTAAAAGAGGCCCAACTTCTTAAGAGGCCCAATTTAACTGAATATAAAATTATTTATATTTTAATTTTAAAATATCAAAAGTCAAGCAATTTTTTTGTTAGAAATTTAGGATTAAATACCTAGTTTCAATACTTTTTAAAAAAATCAGTTTTGCTCATAATTTTTAGATTTGACTACTAACTAATGAACTTGATTTTTAGAATAGGTCACAAATTTACAGCCCATTTGTTTTGAGCTTTATTTGTTTGACAAATTTGCCCTTCTACTCTCATTTGACCCACATATGATGGGTCTTAGATAAAATTTATAAAGTTTTGACAAAATTATCCTTAATACTTTTATATTATCTTGGAAATTAGTTAATATATATAATCTCAACTTCAGTTTTAGTTGTGACTGTACAATACTCAACTTCAAATTTAGTTGTGACTGAATGACAGTCACAGTTAAATTGTAATACAATCACAGTTAGGTTGTGATTGAATTGAAATGTTTTTTAAGAGAAATTGTATTACAATGTAGTATAGATAGAGGTCAAAACAATACTTTTACTCAAAATAATACTTAGTATAGTGGTGAAAGTTATCTTTTTCAACTTACCAAGACAATCACAACTAAATTGTAAGACAGTCACAGTTAAGATGTGATTGGATTGATTTTTTTAGTTTTAATATAATATAGTATAAATTAATGTAATAGTATGGATGTAATATATATATATATATTATTGTAGTGGCATGTGATGTAATACTTGTGAATTATAGTGCCATTTACTATATTATTATGTTTGACTTTTCAACTGGTACCTAATCTAAAATACTATTAAATTTTGGTACCTAAATAAAAAAATTATTAAAATTTGGTATTTAAAGTCAATTAACCTTTTTTTTTTGTTAACCAAATACAATGTTTCAATTCTAGAAAGTAGGAATAATGTCATTTTTGTGCTCTCCCTCTCCTCTCCTTCAGTCTTCAGTCTCTTGTCATGTAGTCGCCTACTCCATCTTTTTTTTCTCCTTTTGTGCACCGCTTTTTGTATTTATGATATGTTTAGATAATTAGTTGCCATAAATTGAAATGTATGATTATGTATTGAAAAGGATATGGATTGGCAAATGGTCAAAAAAAAAAGATATGGATTGGCAAGTGGCCATAAAAAAAGATATGGATTGATTGAAAAGGATATTTTGGAAAATCTTGAAGGTGAACAAGTTATGATTTGCTTCTAAACATGCTAGAAGAATGTATTTTCATTGAATTTTTCGTACTAACATGGTTGCTCACATTGGTCAAGAATTTGGGGATGATTGATGAGCTTTGGCAAGTTAAAAGGACTTCCACTTTCATTACTTTTTGTTTAAAGTTGTAACTTAAAAAAGACAAAGAATTTATAACTTTAATTGTTTTTTGTTCAAGACTTATATAAACTGTGATATTGCTTCCTATATAATAGAAATATTTTATTCAAGCAAAAATAAATGGAAATTAGATCTATAAAATTTTATAAATTTTTGTTTTTGTAAAACAAAATTATATACAAAAGAACCCATTTCAAATTTTCACGGCCTTCTGAATTACAGTCTATGAAGAAAAAACTCCTGTGAAAATTACTATAATAATTGTCGTTTCTGTCCCTGGTTCTGAATTTTGATTGGAGTTCGGAGCTAGAAGATATTGTGTCATCAAATGATGTTAGATGTGAATGAAGTTTTTGCTATTTTAGGAAAAAGTACGCATTTTAATAAGAAGTTGATTTGACAATTACCAAAATCATTGTCGTTTATGTCCCTCGAACGTTCTGAATTTATGTCTATCAAAATTAAAATTTGTGGTATATATATATAAGTGAAATGATTCATGTGGTGGGGTGTTCATCAAAAGATGGATTTCTTGAGTTGTATTCTATTGTGTCTCTTCTTTGCTGCCTGTATCCTTCAAAATTAAAATTTGTGGTATATATATATATATAAGTGAAATGATTCATGTGGTGGGGTGTTCATCAAAAGATGGATTTCTTGAGTTATATTCTATTGTGTCTCTTCTTTGCTGCCTGTATCCCAATTATTCAATCTCTCCGTTCGTTTACAAAATCAAGAAGCAAAGCGATTCCAAAAAGGCTTCTTCCACCGGGGCCAAAGCCGTTTCCATTGATTGGGAATCTGTTGGAGCTTGGCGCCAAACCCCACATCTCCCTCACTAAGCTTTCCCAGCGCTACGGTCCCATTATGTGTTTAAAACTGGGCCAAATAACCACAGTTGTAGTTTCTTCACCGACTATAGCCAAAGAAATCCTCCGAACCCATGACCAATCCTTCTGCAACCGCACTGTCCCAGATGCAGTCAAAGCCTGCCAGCATAGGGAGTACAGCATGGCCTGGCTACCTGTTTCAGATAGATGGAGAAACCTCCGCAAAATATGCAGCTCCAATTTGTTTGCCGCTAAGATTCTTGATGCCAACCAAGCCAACCGGCGCGTAAAAGTCCAAGAGCTCATTGCTCATGTCCGCGAAAGCATGGTAATGGGTAAGGCTGTGGATATTGGGAAGGCTGCTTTCCAAACTTCGCTCAATCTGCTATCGCGCACCATCTTCTCTGTGGATTTGGCAGATCCGAGTAGCGAGAGGACGAGAGAGTTCAAGGAGCTTGTGTGGGCTATAATGGAAGATGTTGGGAAACCAAACCTGGGAGACTATTTTCCTGTGCTTTTGAGGATTGACCCCCAAGGCATAAGGCGGCGTTTGACCAATCACTTTCGTAAAATGATGGACCTCTTTAGCCACTTCATTATCCAAAGGTTGGAATCGAGAAAAGCTCATGATTATATCACAACGAATGATATGTTGGATACTCTTTTAAACATCAGTGAGGACTTCAAACGTACTGACGAAGATCTGGGCAAGACCGTTATTGAAAATTTGTTTCTGGTTGGTCACTACTAATACTCTCTGTTTTTCTTGATGAACTTAGGGTCTCGTTTTTATTTTGGGTTTTTTACTGGTTCATATATTCAGATTGAATTAACAACTAGCTAGCCAACTATGCAATATGTAGGATCTATTTGCTGCAGGCACGGATACAACTTCAGCCACAACAGAATGGGCAATGGCTGAGCTACTACGCAACCCAGAAAGCCTGTCAAAAGCTCAAGCAGAGTTGGAGCAAATCATCGGCAGAGGAAACCCAGTTGAGGAATCAGATATTGCTCGACTCCCTTACTTACAAGCAATACTCAAAGAAACCTTCCGGTTGCACCCAACAGTTCCATTGCTACTACCCCGAAAAGCCCAAGCAGACGTAGAAATCTGCGGGTATGTTGTCCCAAAGGGTGCACAAGTGCTAGTGAATGCATGGGCCATTGGCAGAGACCCCGGCGTTTGGGACAACCCAAACTCATTTATGCCGGAGAGGTTCTTGGGATTAGGTCAACAGATTGAGGTTACAGGCAGAAACTTTGAGCTGATCCCATTTGGTGGTGGGAGGAGAATATGTCCAGGATTGCCAATGGCAGTGCGAATGTTACACTTGATGTTGGGGTCGCTTCTTAACTCTTTTGATTGGGAACTTGAAGATGGAGTTTTACCAGAGACCATGAACATGGAAGACAAATTTGGCCTTACCTTACAGATGGCTCATCCTTTGAAAGCTGTGCCCAAGTCCTAGAAGAAGCTTTTGAATTCCGAAAGCTGTTAAGTTTTACAATAATTAAAATGTTGTGTAACTGTGCATCTGAGTATCTGAGTGAATTCTGAAACTCAATAATTATATAGTTTGTTGTGTAAGAGTCTTGGTGTTTCATGTTTTCTAATGTGTAATAAATCCCACATCGTAAATGAGTAAGAGAAGGCATGTTTAAGTGATAGTACATAAGAGAAATGTGTGGTACTTTGAAACATACTTACCTGGATGGGGTCAATGGGAGATCAAAAAGGCCCATGGCCTAGGTTAGTGACCTCCATTGCACTTTGAGAGGGGTGCTTGCCTAAGGTCTACCCAAGTGGTGGAGCCTACATCATTATTTGTTGCTGCGGGGGCCTGCGTTCGCGCGGCCCTTGATCCAGACCTTAGTCTAACTATTCTGCTTTTTTATTATTGTTATTGTTGTTCGTTTATATTTAGAAAAATTCGAATAATTAAAGTGTTTTAGTCCTAACCAAGGAATGTAATTTCGATTTCGTTGGAAATTTTGATTAAATTTCGATTTCGCTAGGGTTAAACAAAAAAACGGAAATTGTTATCAAACGATGGAAATT
>QANT01002185.1:0-10409 GCA_003254885.1 Purshia tridentata | reverse complement strand
GACTCAAGATGTTCAAATCACATGACCGGTGATCAAGAAAAATTAAAAAATATGACTGAACACAAGGGAGGCCGCGTGGTGGTGACAGCTAATAACTCGCGATTACCGATAGCTCACATCGGTAAAACAATCATTGTACCTCGATACAGTCCTAACTAGGTGCCACTCCAAGATGTCTACCACGTTCCAGGTATGAAGAAAAATTTACTTTCTGTAGCACAGTTAACATCATCAGGCAACTATGTTCTGTTCGGTCCACGAGATGTGAAGGTTTATCAAGACCTCAAGATCACAGAAAAGCCGATGATGGAAGGACGAAGATTGGAGTCAGTCTATGTAATGTCTGCAGAATCTGCATATGTGGACAAGACAAGGAGGAACGAGACAGCAGATCTATGGCATATGAGATTAGGTCACGTTAGCTATCACAAACTAAGTGTGATGATGAAGAAGGCATTGATTAAGGGTCTTCCTCAGCTTGACGTGAGAACAGATACAGTCTGTGCAGGATGCCAGTATGGAAAAGCGCATCAACTACCATACAATGAGTCAAAGTTCAGAGCAAAAGAACCGTTAAAGTTGGTTCACTCTGATGTGTTCGGACCCGTCAAGCAACCATCGGTTAGTGGGATGCGATACATGGTGACGTCTCCAGGTATGTATGGGTTTTCTTTATAAAAGAAAAATCCGATACTTTTTCAAAGTTTAAAGAGTTCAGAGAAACAGTTGAAGGAGAAGTGCAAAAGAAAATCCGCTGCCTACGCACTGATAATGGAGGAGAATATAATTCACACGAGTTCTCTCAATATCTACGAGAATCAAGAATACGTCATCAGTTCACATGTGCAAACACCCCACAGCAAAATGGGGTGGCAGAGAGAAAGAATCGACACCTTGCAGAGATATGTCGGAGTATGCTACATGCAAAGAATGTACCAGGAAGGTTTTGGGCTGAAGCCATGAGAACTGCGGCTCACGTGATTAACAAACTCCCTCAACCAAGGTTAGAATTTGTTTCACCCTTTGAGAAACTGTGGGGTATGAAACCTACAGTTAGTTACTTTCGAGTATTCGGTTGTGTGTGCTACGTATTTGTTCCAAGTCATCTACGTAGCAAGTTCGACAAAAAGGCCGTTAGATGTATCTTTGTAGGATACGACAACCAGAGAAAAGGGTGGAAATGTTGTGATCCTACAAATGGAAGGTGTTACACATCACGAGATGTGGTGTTCGATGAAGCATCGTCCTGGTGGTCCTCAGAAAAAGAGGTGTTACCAGACTCAAGAGAAATTGAAGATGAGCTACAACAGAAGATGGGGGAGCAAACTACTCAAGTTCAATCAAATCCAGATGAGCCTGAGGATTCGTTTGACCGTGATGATGCTAGCCATGAAGTAACTCAGAATCCTTGGCAAACTGGAATATATCAGCCACCAGCTAGTGAAGCAGAAGAATCAAGCCCACAGTCACAACTCAGAAGGTCAACGAGAATACGAAAGCCAAATCCTAAATACGCCAACGCAGCCATAGCAGAAGAAGCAGTCGAACCTGAGGTGTTTGAAGAAGCATCACAGAATCCTAAGTGGCTTAAAGCCATGAGAGAAGAGATCACTGCGCTTGAGCAAAATCAGACTTGGGAACTAGTGCCAAAGCCAAGAGATGTGAAACCCATATCATGCAAATGGGTGTACAAGATAAAACGTCGTCCTGATGGATCGATCGAGAGGTACAAGGCTCGGTTGGTGGCTCGAGGGTTCTCTCAACAGTATGGACTAGACTATGATGAAACATTTAGTCCAGTGGCAAAGCTTACAACTGTACGAATTCTACTTGCACTTGCAGCCAACAAAGACTGGAACTTGTACCAGATGGATGTGAAAAATGCCTTTCTGCATGGAGAGTTGGATCGAGAGATCTACATGTTGCAGCCAATGGGCTTTGAAAGCAAAGTTCATCCCGAGCATGTGTGTAAGCTTAGAAAGGCAATTTATGGATTAAAACAGGCACCAAGAGCATGGTACGGTAAGATTGCTGAATTTCTCTCTCAAAGTGGTCATTCTATAGCACCTGCAGATTCCAGTTTATTTGTCAAAGCTAATGGAGGAAAGTTAGCTGTCGTGCTGGTATATGTGGATGACTTAATCATCATTGGTGATGATGAGATAGAAATTTGCCGAACAAAGGAAAATTTGTCAGTTCGCTTCCAGATGAAAGAACTTGGTCAGCTCAAGCACTTCCTTGGGCTAGAGGTTGATCGCACACAAGGAGGGATATTTTTGTGTCAACATAAATATGCAAAAGATTTGTTGCAAAATTTTGGAATGCTTGAGTGCAAGCCAATCTCAACACCGATGGAGGCCAATGCCAAGATGTGTGCACATGAAGGCAAAGACTTAGAAGACGCAACAATGTATCGACAATTGGTAGGTAGTCTGATCTACCTAACTTTGACTAGACCTGACATTTCTTATGCAGTTGGCGTGATGAGTCGATACATGCAAGACCCAAAGAAGTCTCATCTAGAAGCTGCTCGGCGAATATTGAGATATGTAAAGAGTACAATTGACTATGGTCTCTTGTACAAGAAAAGTGAAGACTGTAAGCTAGTTGGCTACAATGACGCAGATTTTGCGGGAGATCATGACACCAGGAGATCAACCACTGGATATGTCTTCAGAATTGGTGGTGGAATAGTTTCATGGTGTAGTAAGAGACAGCCGACTGTATCTTTGTCAACTACTGAAGCGGAGTACAGGGCAGCAGCAATGGCAGCTCAAGAAACTACATGGTTGAAACAGTTAATGAATGATCTACACCAACTAGTAGATTATTCAATACCATTATACTGCGATAATCAATCGGCTGTTCGCTTGGCAGAAAATCCAGTTTTTCACGCAAGAACTAAACATGTGGAGATACACCACCATTTTATCAGAGAGAAGGTTCTACAAGAAGAAATTGAGATGCGGCAGATCAATACAGATGACCAAGTTGCAGACTTGTTCACAAAAGGTTTAAATACTAGCAAGTTCGAAAAATTTCGTCTTCAACTCAACGTGGTGAGAAGAATGAGCTGGTGTTGAGGGGGAGTGTTAAATATATCAACCCTAGCTCATTTGAGAATTCTCTAGAATAAGCTAGAGAAGTATAGCTATTGATGTGCATGCAAGTTGGTGGCTATCTAGAAATATCTAAGCTAGGTGTTCTTTTAGATTAAACTAGAAGTTAGATGATTGAATGGTTTTGAGAATTCTCTAGAATAAGCTAGAGAAGTACAGCTGTTGAGGTGTATCTAGAAATATCTAAGAAAGGTGTAGAACCTCTTAGAACATGGAATACTCTAGAAGTATTCTAGAAGCTTGTAAGTAGATTCTAGAACCACCCTTAGATGGGTGACACTTGTATAGCTTCTAACCATTGGATTAACCTCCTCAAAGCCTATAAATAGGAGGAGGCACCTTCTTTGTAACAATTCAAGCTAATCTAAGCAAGTCTAAGCAATTCAAGCTAATCCAAGCTAATCCAAGCTGTGAGCTTTTCTTTGTGAATGGCTGTGTTGTAATATTTTATGTCTTTAATACAAGTAATTTGTTTACTTGTGTTGTCTCTCTGCCAATTTAAATATTAGAGTTGTGTACTCTAATAGTTCTCAACATGCCATGTTTAGAAGAGATGAATTAACCCTTCATTGATATACTCCAATACCATCAGCACCAGCAAATTTCATTATGAAATCAATGTACACACTACAAAAATGGGATTGACTTTTGCCTAGGTTCTAATCTTGCTCTAAAAACTAAAACAAAATTGAAGAATATAATTGATTTTTGGTATCAGTGAAATGAAGATCTGTGTAACTATGTTAAGAGGAATCTACATGACTACTTGTGTGCTGTGTCATGAAGCGATCATGAACATGAATTTGGTCCGTGATCAACCTTGAGGAGGTCCTTCTAGTCTGATATAGTCATACATGACTCCTTGGAAAGGGCCCTTGCTTCTTGATTGAGTAAGATAGATGGTGTTGTTTCCTTCATGTAGTCTATATCTTGGTACAACAACACTGAACAACCAGTAAAAACCATGAATTCCATGCCTTGCTATCGCATTGTCCCTCCCAATTAGCCTTGTCGTAAAATGAGGACGGTTGATGCTCCGATTGTTAAACCGAACCTTGGAACCCATTACCAAACACAATTAGCCAAATGATTCAATACTTGAACAAGATTTTCTAATTAAAAAAAAAAAATCATATTTATGAGATGTCACTTGCATAAAAAATACCTGCACTTCTGAATATGATGCAGAAGCCAATGCCAGTTGGAGTGTATAAGTTTGGTGGTTCGTCACGTTGTTAAGTTCAAATACAATCTGCCATGTGGTTGCTTCATATGTGTAATTATCTCCTTTATTCCTGCGGTGAAATATATTTCATAATGAAAATTATGAAACGCTCGTGTCTAAAAATCTTGAACCTTTCTATCTATTTTAATTATTTTTGTGTTGAATTTTACAAATTTAATGAATTAATACACATTGCTATGTCAGGCCAAAAAAGTACCTGGTCACGTGAGCGAAAAACCAGTCGTCACGATAATTGTCAGTACCAACGTTGTAGATGAGATCATGGTCAGGGTACAAATCTGTATAACGTTGCCACAAGCCATATTGCCTAAACCTGTTTGCAAAAATTCACTTGCGGTAAGCAATGCAATGTTTCGAGCATATATATATGAACAAAAAATTAAGCATCAAAGATGGAAAAATTGTTCTCGAGTCTGATAATAAGAACCAACTTTTCTGGGTAACTGCTGTACAATTTGTTCATGACAAATTTGTTCATGAGAGTTGGATTTGGATCCGGAATGTAGAACTCGGCAGCAGTTCGATCCGGTATGCCGATTTCCCAGAGGGTGGGACCATTTCTTGGAGGTTCGAACGTAAGATTGGCCAGATTGATTTCACTTCCTGCATGTACAAGTCACAGATGTTATTATATAATCAGAAAATTGGCCAACTATTTTGTACTTCATACAGCATTTGGGCATTTGGACCAAAAAAGAAAGAAGAAAGCTTCTAAAACATGTTTGTAGAACAATACTTGTTTGATCTTCTCTCAAATTTTAAGCCATTAAAAGATTGTATGTATAGGTAGATAAGTTACCTGGTTCAATTGTAATATTGGCCTCATATTTGTAATCCCCAATAATGCCAGGAACCCATGCATACAAACTATAGTTCCCGGGCCGAACATTTTTAATGAGGAAATAACCTTCTTTGTTAGCTTCAGTCCAGAACTGATAACCCTGCCCAAAAATAAAATGTGTTCGCCAAAATGTTGAGAGGACTATATTCAAGCAAGAAATGAATAATGAAAACGTTATGTATGAACAAGCCAAATATAAATAACTAAATCATCATCGAATAGACGATTAATTTTGTGTCAAAAATTACGTACCTTGCTTTCTCTTTGCCATGATCCCGCATCTCCAGGTGCCGCCAATCCCACATAAGCCGAACTTGCCCAAAAAAGACTCTCATTGATGTACCTAAAACAAGAGCACAAAATACTTGATCATTTTACACATAGTTTTACATTTAATATAAGAAAAAATCTAAACCTTGAAGTGCTACGGAACATACCGGTCCAGTACTAGTAATTGGCCAGTAACAGATCCACGTTGGTCGGAACTAGGAAAGTCTTTGGATTCAATAAAATTGTATGGCCAGTTTTTGACTTCTTCATGCATCTAATAAGAATCTTAGAGTTAGGGACACTATAAGAAGTTGAATTGCAATAATACAAGTCTTGCCTACAAAATGTAACGTAATGTATGTATTATTACCTGCTCCTTAGCGTTTGCCCAGAGTGTGGATTCATTTGCACTTGGAGCTGAATTAAGATACACAAAGACAGGCCCATAAACCTTCTTCCATGCCTCACCTTCTTCGAATTTCATCGTAACACCCTCCCCAGCATAATGACCACCAAGAAACGCCTGGATATATCATGTGAATTTGGCAAATAATTAGATTTGTTTGTGTCACTGATGTGGCCATATGGACATGGATATGGGCCAAATGGGATGGGTTGGACTTACATTGAGAGTGGTTGGGCCCACATGAGAGGTAAGCTCCTGCTTCATGGGCCCATTTGAACGGAATTCGTCACTGGGTGTGATCATCCAGAAGCCCACAGGTGGGTCAGAACAAATCCAACCATGGACCCTGTTGTCTCTGTTTTCCATTGAGTATTGGTACTTGTCGTCCACCTGCAATTAACCCCATATTATATAATTAAGGGACTTTAAAAACTAAAGGCTTAGACCATAAAAAAAATAAAAATAATAACGATAATAAAATTAGAATTAAAAATGAAAAGTAAAAGTGAGGATGGCCAGGGCCAGTGATACCTCTCCTCTAAGTTCAGGGTTGCTTGGATTGGTTAAAAGAACAGCTTCACGGTAGGCAAGGGGCTGACCATTTGCAGTGTCTCTGGCTGTTGCCATGACCTTTTGAATGTTGTCTGATATCGCCATGTATCGAAATCTGCCATGATGAACATAATTGATGTATTACCCACCAGAAGTACTCTAATAATAAAATAATAAAATCATCTCTTTATTAGTATCCATGCAACAGTCCCCTTCTAATGAGGGATCCCTCATTTAGTGTTAAATGAGGGATCCCCTTGTGGGACCCACACGAGTCATTTTGTGTTGATCCGAACCGTTCATTTTCTACATCTCCATTGATAGATCATCCTTGCAAAAAATTAGACAAATCGGAAATCATTTGCCTATCTAACTTTGATCAAACATATGGACGGTTTCCTCAAAAATATTTGGTTCGTCCATATGTTTGATCATAGTTAGATAGGCAAATGATTTCCGATTTGTCTAATTTTTTGCAAGGATAATCTATCAATGGAGATGTAGAAAATGAACGGTTCGGATCAACACAAAATGACTCGTGTGGGCCCCACAAGGGGATCCCTCATTTAACACTAGATGAGGGATCCCTCATTAGAAGGTGGTGTTGTTTAATTGGCTTTAAATTGAACCCAACCCATCACTAGATGAGGGATCCCTCATTAGAAGGTGGCCCAGGCTTTATATATGCAACACTTTCTTTTGGTTTATATTGAAAACCTTTTCTAACAATTAACATTTTAGGGAGTTCTTTGTGCTTAAAAATTCTTCTCTTAGGAATTCATGATTATTTTAAACCCTTCTCCAGATTGTTATCTGCTTCTTCATCATTTAGATCAGGAAAAGGTGGTTATGGTCTCCAACGTACCTGGTCTGGGTTCCCGGAGAATCGACCCTATAATAGGGGCGATTGACTTGATTGGAAGATTGTGTAACTCCTTCTAGAATGACATGTTTCCTTTCAAAACTAGTACCTTCTCTAGATTCTACACTAGACACGCTTCACCAAGCATATAGTAGATGAAAATCTAATCTCTACATCTCTATCTTGATGATCACAATTTGTTCTACTTCTTGGCCGATTTTCTAGAGGCCTTTTAGGAACCTCTGTTAGGAGCGTACGTCCACCTTTCTGGTAATGTTATTTGGCTCCATCTAATAGTTTTTTGGGAAAACAACATTTTTTCTCCACAAATTGACTTGGAATAAGGTGGTTTGGCCTTTTGTATCTAACACCCTAGCATGAGGAGATAAAGTGTTCATAACCTTATATGATATCCTATATATATACTATAGCCATGTTTTGAGATCCACGGATCATGTCAAACCCTTGGGTTTTTTATATTCAAGGTTAGAGCTTTTAAGACTCCTTAGAGAGATAGAGAAAAGTCAAGGAAACAGTTAAAAAAACTAACCCTTCACATAGTGATGATTCCACTATACCTCGCAAAGAATCAGTAAATTTGTTTGTACCTACAATCTCTAACACAAATTAAAGCAGAGTTCTATAAACCTGTCCTTGTTAAGGGTTTTACAGCTACTTACACCAAACTTATGTGCAGGTAGTTATACTTTCTCTGTATATGCTCCTTAAGCATTTGTGTTGATAATAGCTGGAAATTCTAGTGAGAATCCGCTATTGCTACTATTTTCTCAGTGGTTTTTATCACATAACCACTCATGAAAGAGAAAGATCCCTTTTCTTAAATATTCGTTATAGAGGCTTTTGAGATTTTTCAATTTTGAAGTTGTTTTCAAAATTCAGCATAACACTTTTTTAGTGTTGTTAACCGTCATGGTGCTTGAACTCTCCGACCTACAAGACAAGACATGGATCTAAACAAACCTACCATCGTTCACTAGCTAGTTACTTGGCTGCTAAATGTCAACATGACAACAGTTTACTTCATCTTTTGCCTAATCCAATGGCCATATGGACTTCGACTCACTGCGACTAATTAGATAGTAAACAAGTAAAATAAACACATAATAAGTACGTTGTTGATCAATTTTTGTAAATCAATTTTTGTAACCGGTGGATTATTCGAACCTCTAGTGCTATATATATGGACTATGATTAACAAGACAATGAAATGGCCCTGATACCATTTACCATGCATCCCAAAAGATATATTATAAGAGGGAAAAGAAGACTTACTGTTTATGGGCAGAATTAATATTTGTACTACACTAATGGGAGAGCACCACGTGGACAGTTCAGTCATACTCAGTCTGTTGACCAACTAAGTGGGTGTCCAGTTCAGCCGTGTGCCATGCCACCATTGCCAATACCAATCATCGCATTGAAGGGTGATCCATTGAGGGTTTGATCCGAGCCTGTTCACCAACTTTGCGCAGACCCACAACATGCCAACGATGTCACTGCGGTCAAATCGAATTCGGATTCCAATCTGATCATGTGTGCCCATGAACAACCATACCTGGTCAATTTGACCAGGTTCAGTCAGATCGAATTGGACCTCCCTCATCCTCAGAACATTTCCCTAGTCGAGCCCGTGCACATGTCCCTAGACGCACTCAAGTGGAAACCGCCTATACTTGACCTTTTTCTGACATAAGCCGGCCACTTGGATAAGACACAACCAATCGGTCACTATCCAAAGCCATGCTTGCATTAAATGCAATGTAACTAGGTAAGTGTACAAGGAGCAGACCTGGTAGGTCCACATGACCTCATCACAGCCCTTCATAAGCATGCAGGTATGCCTTTTCCTTGCTTATAAATTCAACTTCTTTTTGCATGCAAAGGATCACATCCTGGGCAACTTCACTACGAAGAAACCCTATTGGAACAGAAAAGGAAGAACCAGGAAGATATTCCACTAATCTCTTTGTTCTTATCCACCTCCATTCTCATCCATCTACTCTGTACAACAGCACTTAACTGACTTGATCGTCACAGGTTAGTAGGCTGGTAATACACCAGTACCACTTCTTTGCTCTATTCTGTGCTGGTGATCACTTCCCCATGTAGTGGCTGTTTCCTCTGTATCCACCAAACTTCAAGAACATCATCCAAGTCATCATTCAGTCAGAGAGAGCCAGGCTTCCACATCATCCTATCTAAGTTGGTGTTCGAGATTACCAAAATCTGCAGCATCAACACTTACAGAATTGTAAATTATTTATTGATTTATTCCACAAAGTACAAGCGACCACACTTACAAAACGAGCACACTGTAGAAACATAACCTTACACAGGTATTTAAAGACGCACTACTGCTTTTAATTAAAAACTATATTCAAATGACAATTGCCCGAGGTCTTATCCCAGGTATTATTAAACTATGAAAGTGAATTATTAATTAAACTCATCATATTTGAATAGAATTTATTAGTAATGAAGCAATTAATCCCATCTTTTACTAGTTGTGCGACATATGCGAAGCTGTCTTCCACCTTGTAAAGGACATCCATGAATCGTGCAAAATTAACAATAGGCATGAGGATCTGCATTGGCATTCAGTGGGTCGCAGCAGCTGCAGGTTTATCTCCTTCCATGCACTCACAACTCGTCCTTGAAACGCATCATATGCCTCTTCCTTCGACGCCCCATATTGCTTCATGTGGCATTCAACACCTGAAGCTGCATGTCTCCTCTTTTGTTCTAACTGAAAATATATATGTATATTGTGTACATGCTTAGGAAAATTAATTTATAATACTAAGCGTTTTTCAAAAAATAATCACATTTTCTGTCAAATACTTTCATCTCAATTTCTCGTGTGGGAAATTATTACTTGGCTTGAATCAAGATATTAAATCAGTAGTTAGGTAGAGCAATTTAAATTGACACATGCACAAAAGAGAACCAAATGCCATCAGTAGGTCAGAGAGAATTTGAGAGACCGAGACTTTGAGGGTTGAGGACTTGAGGTTGTCGTTTGATGTTCTTTGTTGAATGTATTTGTGAACTTAATTTTTTATTTGTTTGCTTATTTTGGACACCTTCTCTTG